>JAULKM010147932.1:0-17549 GCA_032355605.1 Rubia tinctorum | reverse complement strand
CTAGAGTTCTACTAGCACTAGTTTACTTCATTTGTACTCTCTATTTATTTCAGTCTGGAATACAGACTTCATTACGGAAAATTACTCTTTCAAAAGTCCCTACAGATCTTGAAAGTATTGTCCAGACAGCCGCAACATGAACCATAGTTTCCCAAAAAGCTCTATTAAAATTCAGAAGAGGAGTTTGCGAGTCCCACTGCTAATACTGCTTCTATGTTTGCTGATTTGGTTTAGCTATGCTGTCTTCTTCCTCAATGTTTATTCTGAACCTTCCTTTGTGGAAATATTTTAGATCCACCGTAGTTTGGTTGACCGCCATGTGAGGTTGGATAGTCCGGTTGTTGAAAACTTTCTGATTTCTTGATTTCCATATCCGCAAGATAATACAGCAGGAAAGACCGATTGCTTCTTCATCTGGAGCCAATGGGAACCAAGACCAGAACCATTCTTTGAATGACATTGATTAATCTACTGAGAAACCAAATTCCAATGGAGATGTGTGCCAGATAGATTGTGCCCTTGGGAATTTTAGGGAGGTATGCTCCATATCCTCCTGTATAGCTACTTGACACCCTGGATTTTGCACAATATTTATGTGATATAAGTTTAGTTTTGTGGGTAGTGCGTTGTGCAAAGATCTCCATACATGAACTAATATTTTCCTGGGAAGTTTGATTTTCCAAACTTTCTTCCAGTTTGCTTACACCGGTTGTTGGCCTCCTCTATGATTTCTTTATTCTTGTGATGATAATAAATTGTATCGCGATCTTACTATGTTTTCTCAGTCAACTGTAAATAGCCAGGTCTGCTTATCAGTCTAATTTGTCTGTTCCGGAATTGGAATGCTGAGAATGTTGTGAAGCATATGATCTGGGAAGATTACTGGTAGTCTCCACTGCCTCTGGTTATCAATTAGATGTTCCACGCATAGAGATGTATGGTTCTGAAATGTACGAAGGCCCCGTGTGTGTTCCCTCCCTGGTATCAATTTACAACAATTGAGATCCCTTCACCTGTTCTAAGTGACAATTTGACATTTGGTTTAAGCAGTTCTTTGCCCTATAAGATTGATTTCCACGCCCACAAGTGATAGGCCTTTGGATTTTGCTGCATAATTGGCACTATAGAACTATACTTCTGTTTGAATAATTCCTTATCCTGCAATATGTTCCAGGCATGTCTGGCTAGCAAGGCCTGATTCAGTTTCTCTGCTGAACGTAATCCTAGATCACCTTGAACTTTTGGTCTGCACATCTTTTCCCTGGAAAGGCAATGTAGGCCTCTATCGTTCAACTCTCATATACAAATGAATCTAGCAGTAATTCTGTCTATCTCCTATAATACACCATTTGGCAGTCTAAAGATACCCACTGTGAACAAAGGCATGGAAGTTATCACATGCTTAGCCAGAACTATTCTCTCTGCCAAACATTGCCACTTGTTTTTCCAAGTATCAAATTTTCCTTGTGTTTTCCGTAAGAGGCCTTGATGTGATTGTCTGAGCAAGATGTTGAATCCTAAATACTTTCCTCTTATCCCTGCATTATGCATGTTTAAGCTATACCTCAGATCACTTTCATCTTGCGGGGATATATTTGGACTAACCAGTGTTGCTGATTTCCTAAAGTTGATTTGTTGTCCAGAATATATGGAAAAAGCATCCAAGTCTCTAGCTAGCTGTCTTATGAACTGTTCTTTGATTTCAATAAAGAGAATGTTTTCATTCGCCTACATGAGATGAGAGATTTTTGGTGCTTTTTTGCCTGGTTTAAAGCCTCCACCCTCCATATTCATTACCCTATGTTTAATTAGAATGGATAAGTATTGTTGGCAAATGATGAACAGATATGGTGAGAGTGGGCAACCTTGCCCGAGGCCTTGTATTGGCTGAAGAAACTCATATTGCCATCCATTAATATTCACTGCCATCTTGACCAAGGACGCACACTGCATTACGTTTTCTCAGACCTTGTTCCAGGCTTGCTTGTGCCATCAACTCCTCCCAATCCAATTGAGGATAGTTATCTAAATTTTGCTCCAAGGGGCCATTCGGTAAGACTTGTTGCTCAAATTGATTATTCTGCTATGCTGCATCGTTCCCATGTTCTGTAGCTTGAACTCCTGTGTGATTTATGTGCTGTGTGAACCCTGGTGGCAGATTTGGCTAATTGTCTTCCTGCATAGTGTCTTCTTCCGACATCATGTTGGTGAGATGATCATTCATTTGTACCGCGTATTCAAACTCATTTGGAATTGTATCTTCATTCAAGTTTTGGAAGAAAATCCTCTAAAATTCAACAAAATCCGCCTGGAATAGTGTATTTCTCTTGTGTGGCATGTGTTCCTGTGTCCCAATGGTAGCTGGGAATAGTTCCACATTTGGGTCATAGAAAATGTGGGTATCTCTTGCTAGGTTGTGCTGAAAAAACTTCTGATTCAAGAAATGTATTAGAGACCCATCATTTTCGATTGGACATCTTGTAAGAGTATGTCCAATCCAGCCACATCGCCTGTAGAACTTATGAACTCTCTCTAATCTGCATGCAACCCAGAATCTATGTTGAATAACTTCTAATAAGGATTGTATGTTTTTCTCCAAATTATTCCGTTTAAACTATTTTTTATTGGTTTTATTTATATCGTAGTAATCATTTATAAAAAAAAATAACTTTTCTAATTTGTGTTTGATCCTTTGGAAGAATGAATTGAACGACAGTAACTTGGAAAAAGAACTTGATTATAGTTCTAATGCAAGAAAAAGAAGAAATATGTCATTAATATCCAAATTCCATATGTTGAACTTGATTATAGTTTTAATTGCAAGAAAAAGAAGAAGTATGTCAATGATATTCAAATCCACGATGTCTAGTGTCCTATGTTGAATAGTATGAGTCAAGAATTGCAAGGCAAGTTTTTGAACTCAGATACTTACAACATCAACCTGGAGCTATGAGATGATTCAAGAGTAGGCCAGAGTTGAGAGGTTTGAAACCTTTAAGACCATTCTTGATTGTAACGTCTAGAAATGAAAACTAGTCGGATCTCATGGTATGAAAATGATCAGATCATTTTATAATATGGAGACTTTGTTTTGTATACGCCTGAGAGTTGTCCCCTGACATCTATCTCCATAGATTCTATGATGTTTTGGAACCATTTAAGTGGAAATGAAAAGACTTTAACTAAGCTGCATGAGATGCTTAAAATAAGCCAAATAAAAGGTCAAGATTGAGACTAGGAACAAGGTTTTATTGGTGCATAAACAAAAGGGATTTGAAATGGAAATGGAAGAATGAAGAAGTGGGATAGGGCAAGGGTAATAATAGTACCCATGCACCTAAGACACAACATACTGTCTGGAAGCAAAAAGTTGTAAAGTCAGATACATCCAATACTTATACTGCAATGACACATACCATTAGAAAGGATACTATCCATAGTTCTTAGAGAACAGAGAATGGGTGAGTAGGTGACATTGCAGTTATATACGTCATGGACAACCTCTATCGTTAATAACTCTACTAATGGTTATTGGATACCATATGTGTTTCTCACAATTTCAAAAAATGTAGAGAGAACAAAGTATGAGGTAAGGTTGATGAGAGGTAAACCTACATGAGGGAAATGAAGCAAGGGTTGCTCCATTTACTCTAGGAACTTAAAGTTTTTTATGCTTTATGGGCTTACATTGAGTCATATAATAGTTATTTTGATTTAAGTGTTACTATAACACATTTACCATTTCGTGTTAAACACAAGATCTTTTCATTGTAATAAGAGGAATCATTGTTCCATTTTAAATGGATGTACCATTTATGTGCTGAACACTGGATGTTTTCATGGTAATAAGAGGAATGGTTGTTCCATTTTAAATGGATGTGTTGTGGTTTTGTAAAATTAGACAAATGTCTTAATTTTCTAGATATGGATAAACATGTTTATGAATTAAATATCAAAGGGGCTAAAAAAATTATTCGAGTCCAACATACCTCTGGAAGTGTCGATTTGGCCATATGAATATAAAGGCATGCAGTGACTCCGGGGAGAGGGTACTGTGGTGATGTGTTCATTTTATGCGGTAATTTTAGGACATTTTGTACTTATTTTTGTATACTTTTGTGATCTAGATCTTGTATTTTGTATTGAAATTCTCTTAGGAGAGTTAAGAGCGACTTTTACGCTCTTACTATTTTCTAGGGAATTTTGTGTGACGGGGAAAATATATGAAGATTGTTAGATTCGAAGACCATCTTTTGGGGTTTGAAGAGTTGAAGAAGCGAAGACAAGAGAAGTGAAGTGAATATTTTGAAGACTAGGACAACAAAAGTGAGGATTTGAAGATGCACCCATGTTTGGCTTTCACGTGTTGCTAGACATCTGTTGCAGGTCGCCATTGCCCTACTGCAAGCGGCCTATTTTATTATTTTTCTTGTACTATAAATGTCAAATCCTATACTCTCATTTCTAATTTCTTCTTCCCCGAACTTCCATCTTTCAAAACCTTAGTTTCGATTTGTTTTTCATCTATTTTCATCTTGGATTATGTTTGATTTTCTTTGGATTATTAGTATGACTTTTAGTAGCTAAGTTATCACTTGGGAGAAAGTGACTGAAGCTTCCAAGCCCATATAGTGAGAAATCCTATTTACTTAGCATTTATTGTGATATTAATGATGTTGTTTACTTTAATTATATGATGAGTTATTTGAGAATATGAAGTGTTTGTTTGATTTAATGCTAGGGTGTTTGAAATGTGTACAATTTCTTCTCACTTCTGGCATGAAAATCCAAGAACATGAAATTAGGACTTCTTGTTGGGTAAATGATGTTAATCTTTCTAGATGAATATGTTAATGTGGTTTGTTATCATATTTATCCTAAGGTATTACTATATGGTAGAATCTTGAATGTCGATCTTTCTAGGTTAAACCTAATAAATGCTTTGTTTGGTTAAATGGCTAGGAATTTGGTAGAATACTAATAGTTGCTATCAAATCTATCGGTTCTTTGTGTTTGATGTCATTGATGAAATACCTTTAGGTGTTGTTTGTCTAGAGTGATCATTGGTGAGGTTTACAAATAGTCGTTGATCGTTTTTGTAAGTACTCTTAAGATGAATGGAAAGTTTATCTTCAATATGGAAGTGATGGCATCCACAATAGGTAATCAATGTGATTGCATGATTGATTATTTTGAGGATCTATAAGAGGCTTGGAAATGGGAATCAATTACGCCCAAGGCTTTGTTAACTGTGATTTTATCATCCTTTGTTAGTTTGATGCATGATAAGTATAATTATTTTCATATTCTAGTTGTCTTGATTTTACTTTTGTAACTTATAAAACCAAATCAAACAAAACTTCTCCCACCCTCGTTAAGTGCTTTAATATATATATATATATGTTTATATCCACCTTATATGCATGAAACCTTCAGAAAATCTCTCTTCTTTGTGGACGACCCCAATTTTCCTCTATCTACTTAGTTGTATTTAGGAAGCATTTTAGGTATATAAATTGTATATTTAAGAGGTACTACAATGACCTCCCATGTGGAATCATTTGACTTTGAGTCGATTGAGTCCTGCAAATATTGTGATGGAAAATGGACAAAATCAGCCTTTATAGTGATGGATGATGGAGCAAGTGAACTATTAGGTCTTATTGACAAAATGTTATGTAGATCAAATGTGTTCAACTTCAAGAGGTGGATTCATGACTTCATTAGCTTCACTGGAGATTTGAGTGGATATAGTTGTCTTGTTGATGTGAGGGAAGTCTGATTCTTTTGAGAAATTTAAGGAGTCTCATAATGAAGTTCAGAATATACTTGGAAAGAAAATTGAAGCACTTCAATTATATTGATGTGGTGAATATTTAAGTCCGGAATTTTTTGACCATAAAAAAGAATGTGATATTTTTTTATACTTGAATCTTGTAGGAACACCTTAATGAATTGGTGTGTTCTCAAGGAGAAATGATACCTTATTGGATATTGTTAGTTCAATGATGGGTCAAGCCAGTCTTCTAGTTTATTTATAAGGGACATGATCTTCTAAAAATGTATTGTTCATACTGAACCAGTCATTGTCTAAAGCGGTAAGAAAGATATCATATGAGATATGCAAGGAACGTTTTATTGAATTTTTTTTCTCTTAAATATTTGGGGTTGCGAATCATATGTGAAATGAGGTTTCCAAGTGAGCTTGCACCAAGTCTGATGAATGTCTCTTTGTGGGATATCCAAAAGAGATAAAGGGTTATTACTTCTACGATCCTTCTTACTCGAGAATGTATCTTTAAGTAGAAGTATAATCTTTCCAAAATGACAAGTGGGAGGAATTGAAACTTCGATAAGTTTTGTGGTGAGAAACAATCAACTATGAAAATATTGACCCTTCATGTTAATTTGTGAAGATAAATATGTTCGAAGTCTTAGAGACTACTGAAAACGCTCGTGCCCCAAGTTGGTCAGAAAGGTATAGGATTAGGACGAAGGTACATTTATGTTCTTGCGACTGAAAACTATGAAATCATACTTTTATAAAGTAATGAACCTATGACTTAAAGTTAAGCTTTGACAAGCGCTAACTCTGTAAAGTGGTTTAAGGCCATGAAATTTAGAATATACTCTATGTATGAAAACCAAGTTTGGATTTCGTTGAATTACTAAAGGGTAAGACTAAAGTGATGGTCTTCAAAATGAAACCAAGAATTTAAATTTTCAAGGCTATACTAGTAGTTAAAGGGTATAAACAATTTCATGGGATGGATTGTGATGATACCTTTTCTCCAGTTGAAATGCTTTTGTCTATTTGAATTTTCCTAGCAATTGCAGCTCATCCTGATTTTGAGATCTAGCAAATAGAGGTCATAACCGTCTTTCTTAATTGGATTTTGGAAGAAGATGTGTATGCAACACAATTTAAGGGTTATAAAGGCCAAAATAGCTGGAAAAATATACGAGGTTCATAGGTCCATTTATGGATTGAAGCAAGTATTAAGGAGTTGGAACATATATATCAATGAAGCAATTAAGAGAATGGCATTCAATGAAATGTTAAGAAATCTTGTGTATACAAGAAGGTTAGTGGGAGCAAGATTGAATCCCTACTCCTCTATATCGTTGGCATTGGAAATGACTAACTGAAGATGAAATCTATCAAGAATTGGTTCAGAATATTTTTGCGATGAATGGCTTAGGTGAGAGAAAGTACACCTTGAGCATCAAGATCTACACAGGTTGATAAAAAAGGATGATTGAACTTAAACAAAACACTTACTAGGTAAGGTGTTTGATAGGTTCGATATAAAAGATCATAAAATATTTTCTGCCCATGATTCATGTCATTACTCTTAGAATGACTCAGTGTTTATCAAAATCTGATGAGTAAAAGAGAATGAGTATGATCGTTTATGCATATGAAATAGGGGTTCTCATGTATGTTTTGATATGTAATCAAAGTTATATCTCGTATGCTTAAAGCACACAGATGATGTGGTATTCCTGGTCAGGAAAAATGGTTGATATTCATCATACAATAAGCATTAAACTATAAGAAAGGTCCCAGAATTGATTCCCGGGAAAGAGCTTCGATGATCAAGTCAGTTCCTTCCTAAAGAGAACCGATATTTCTCAGTTTTGTGTCATTTACCTGAGCCAGTGTTGTTCTCCTTGTATTTATAGTAGACTTTAATCACAACTCTGCATTTCTAGGGTCTCAGATTGTGGGTTTCATCATGGTTGCTATATTCTCGATTCGTGGTTGAGTCCTCTTGGTCATAACTCCGCCTTTCTCGGTTCGTGATTGAGTCTCCTTGGACATGACTCTGCCTTTATCAGTTCATGGCTGAGCCTTGGGCTGGGCCTAAAGGCCAACAACTTCTAACTCGTGAGCTGGTATACACTATTAGCCCTCCCAGCCATGAATTCTATCAAGCATGAAGCGATGAATATGTTTGTAGAATGTGTGCAAATAGTTTTTTGCTTATTTTTTAAACTGTAATTACATGTTCGTTGTCACAATAACTTATATTGTCTTTTCAAAGTGTTGCATGCTTCTTGGCTATACTTGCGATTTTGTTGGGATGTCTAGATTTTGAATATTGAATTTGAATTTGAAAGTGTAGGACTTCTGATAGGCTTAACTCTTGCGATCTTGTTCTCTAAATCGACATTCTCTCCTCATTATTTGCTATGCTGTTCTAACTTTTCTCACCTGCCATTATCTTTTCTTCCCTTATAAGTGCTTCAAGTTTATTGACTTATGTCCGTCATTGTTCAGTGTATCACCTATTCATATACCAACACCTTCTCGTATTCCGCAAAAGGTAACTTACTTTTTGTCAGAATTCTATCATTGTATTTCCGGCTGATTTAACTCATCTCTTTTGATGTTTCAGTGTTTTAATTTTAATATTTTGCTTTATTGTTTCCTCAAACATTTCAATTTTTCATCATCATCTTCTCTTCTTATTGTTTCTTGCATCATCGTTCTCCGCCAACTCGTAAGTTTCCTTGTCTTTACTCTTCTTTCCATTTCTTAAACAATTTTCTTGATTGTGAATTTGTGCGGTGTCTCCGCTCTACCTATTTTGTTTTTCACTTTTGATCCAGAAGTTCTCCGATTGTCTTCTCCCACGTGTATTCTATGTTAATTTTTTTGAATTTTACCAGAATACACTGTCTGTATTTTGTAACTCTAATTATAGGGTTTTAGTCTAAATCTTAGGAGTCATCCATGCCATAATGTCTACCCCTAGTCTTGCTGATTCTCCCATAGAGAATGTCCGGGTTGATAATGTTAACTCTGTGGAGGAGCCCGATCATCCCACCGGTTCTTCTATCATTAATCGCATTCTTTCGAACTACTGCTTGGAAAATCTAAAATTTAATTTTCCTTTCATGTCTTTGTTTGAGCCTAGGGCTTATGTTATTTCTGAGAGTGTTTGCATTCCTCCTGCTAGCTACATATCTTTCTATTTAGATTATCTTAAATTTGGACTTGTTTTTCCTCTTTCTCAACATTTCATAGATTTACTTCCATCTTATCAAATCGTGCTGTCTCAGATTCACCGTATGGGTATCGCGATCATTATGTGTTTCCACTATGTGTGTACCCAAACTGATATCCCTTTTCAGATTGACTTATTCTATATCTTGTATCCGCTTCAGAAGGTGAAAAACTCATCCTACGAATTCACATGTTATCCTGTCATTTCCATTGTTGAGCTCGTCAGTGGGTTCCCTAGAAATTGGGGCGTGTGGCACAAAATTTATTTTCGTGTAAAACAAGATGATGGGTACGATTAGACCCTTCCAGTTTGGAATTATAATGTCCCAAGTCCAAACTTCCTAAGCCAGGGGTTCAACTTAATGCTAATTCCAAGGTTGTGTTAAAACTCATCGAACACTCGATAGTTCTTCACGATGAAGAATCTGAGAGCCAAGGTGTTTGTTTATTGTTATCTTATGTTTCACTATATCATATGTGTTATATTTATCCCTTATTGTTCATACTGCTCAATTACATTCGTTTGTTCACCTTACTTATGCTGTATGCTGAACTGTAGATATGGATCTAGTTGGGCATCTCGTTGATGGGTCATTTATTCTTAATGAAGAACCCAAAGATATGGAGGTCATGCCCGTCCAATCGCATAACACAATTGATGATGTTTACCTATATGCATGCGTTAATCGATGAATTCGACATATATATTTTCATCTTTTCTTAGGTTGATTGCTAGTTATAGTTAGGTTTACACGACTAGGGGTTTAGACGGCCACTATTGGTTTTCTTGTCTAAATCTAGAGTTTTGTAGACTTAATTGAATCTTATGGACACTTGGTTTTCACGGGAACCTAGATCTTCCTTTGTGATCTTATTAGAAGGTTGATCGTGAGTACTTTTTCAAAATCATTTTTTAGAAGGTCATTTTCGAGAGTGGTAGAAGATATTTGATGGCCATTTGAAAGGATTGTAGATGATATCAAAGGCCATTCACAAAAATGGTAGTAGATTTATGGCCACATAATCCAAAACATAGTAATAGATGGAATTTAGCCCAATAAAGGTGGATTTGAATTTCAAGAAGGCCAAGAAAGAAGCAGAGGAATTGTAGTCCAAGAGTTTCTCGGAGTTCTAGAAATAATATGAGAAGAATCATCCTTTTTGGGTGGAACCAATAGATTCTTTTTCTTAAGCACTGTAAAATCGACTATACGAACTCTCAAATTGGATCATCGGTTCATCCGTAGCGGAGCAAATAAATCAGTCAGGCAACCAGCCGACATAGTCCGTGCACGAGGAAAAAAACCATCCTTGCAGGCATGTGCAAAGTGGCTTCCAGGACCCGTGCAAATTTACACGGGTCGTACAAAGGCCTTTGCATGGGCTGTGCAGGCCGTTGCACGATGATTCCAGATTCACCACCAAATGGATAAGTATGGGCACATGTCGCTCTATTTTACACGGCCTGCGCCGTTCCAAGTCCTTAAAGTCAAGACCAGCCCACAGGGTGTGAAAATTGCATGGGATGCGCTAGTTTTTTTAGCAAAAAGACCTTCAAGATGACAAGATGCGCAAAATGATATGGGGCTTGCAAATCAGAAGTTCCAAAGGAGGCACCAGCCCACAGCTCGTACAAGGTCGTACGCTTTGCCTTGCATGAAGAAGCACGAACCATGTCGATAAGAAGCGACTCAAGGCTGCTAGGCACCCTGTCAACTTCTCAACTCTTTCACAGTTTATGGACTTTTCATATTCATCAATGCCTCTACCTTCTCTGGATTGACATTGATCCCTATTTATGACACGATGAACCCCAGAAATTTTCCAGCACCTACTCTAATCACACCCT
The DNA here is from genome assembly GCA_032355605.1 of Rubia tinctorum. Taxonomy (NCBI): domain Eukaryota; kingdom Viridiplantae; phylum Streptophyta; class Magnoliopsida; order Gentianales; family Rubiaceae; genus Rubia; species Rubia tinctorum. Next base: position 6,687 of record JAULKM010147932.1, on the reverse strand, counting down.
TCTTCGAAGTCTCGCAGTCCATCAAACATTTCCACCAAGTCTTGCAGGATATGTTCGTAAGTCATACTCTTTACAACCATTTAATCAATATAAATATCCAAAATCCTTCCGATATACTTTTTAAAGAGCTTAACAACCAATCATTTGTAAGTGGCACCAGCATTCTTCGAAGTGAATGACATCTTCCTGTAATAGAAAGTACCCACGTCCGTTATGAAGGAGGGTTTCTCCTTATCCTCCTCTGTCATCAATATCTAGTGGTGGCCTTATGAACATAAAAAGACCAAAATATGATACCCGGCTATCGCTTCTACCAGCTTATCAATTGATGGCATCGGGTAGCTGTCTTTTGGGCAACACTTGTTCAGATATGTAAAATCAACACACATGGGCCATACCCCGTCCTGCTTTGGAACCATGACCAGGTTGCCCAACCACTTTGGCTATAACAATTCTTTGATAACCCCCACTTTGAAAAGTTACTTTACCTCCAAGTTTATCGCCTCGGCTCTCCCAAGGGCAAACATTCTTCTTTTCTTCTTAACAGGTCTTATCGAAGGATCGATGTTCAGCTTGTGGATACCTGATTGTGTTGGAAGTTTCGTCAAGTCTGATGTATCCTAGGAAAACACTTCATCACATTCATAAATTATAACCTTCAACTCCTTCATCATCACCTCTGGTATCATCTTCCCAAAGGCTACTATTCCAAAATTTTGATTGGGGAGTTGTTTAGTGTCGGCTGGCCCAACTTTTCCATGTATCGAAGCAACATTCTTTATTCTCCTTGCACCTTTAACTGCTTCAAAATTACAACTCCTTGCCACCACCCGGTTCCCTCGAATGGACCCCACTCCATTACTCATTGGGAATTTCATCATCAAACGGTACGGTGACCACATCGCTCAAGCTTGCACATTTATGGCCTTTCCAATATTACATTGTAAGGGGAGAAAGCATCGATGATAGCCAAGCTACAGTATATCATTATCCCCATATCTCTACTTGAAACCCTGACTGGAAAAGTGATTTCCCTAAACGGGTACACCATTTTTCCAGTGAACCTTGACAATGGCGTAGTCAATTTTTTATATTTCCACGGCCAATTTTGAGCTTATCGAAGAAACTTAAAAACACGATCTCAACTTCAATCCTCTCATCAACGGACATTCTTTTTACCAATGATGTTCCAATCATTTGAAAAATCAGCATGGGGTCAAAATCTTTTACCAACCAGCTCTTTTACCGGGACACGCCTCGAGTAATATTTCATCACCGTGTTTGAAGATCTCTCCCTACGACTTTATTAATGACATTGATCACCCTGTGCACGGTAAGGTTTCCTTTGTTCTTATTCTGATACTCCGCAGGTTGATTTTGTTGCAGTTCCTCACGGCGCCCCTGTCATTGACCTTGAGGACCATGATCACCTTTGTTCGCAACATTGAAATTCCTCTTGGGAGGCCATCTATTTCCTCGTTCATTCCTTGGTTTTGCGGAGTCCTTGGGAAGACCCTCTCTTTCACACCGCTCGGTTTCCATTTTAAGATGGTTACAATCATTCGTATAATGGACATAGTCTCTGTTATGATCACAAAACCAATTTGTGGTCCTCATCGCAACAAAAGCTCCATTTCCATATTTTAAGGGAGTAGGTGCTCGAAAAATTTCCCGATGGATACACCATATCTCTGTTGGGGAATGTTGCATGGGTGTGTATTTATCGAACTGGGATCTTTCCACTGGCCTCCTCCCTCGAGGATTAGAGTGCCTCACGTGCTTAGCCATCATACTCTCCCACTTCGTTCGAGATGCCTCCTCTACCTTGAATGCTGCTCCACAGCTATTTGAAGTTGTTGAAGCATGTTGGGGGGCCTTCGTCTTTAGTATTTTGTACTACTCTAAATCTTTCATTCTAATCAAATATCCTTGAATTACCTCATTCTCCGTCCCCTCGACAACCTCCAGAATTTCATCAACATATCTATGATAAAACAATGCCGTACACTTTCCTTGCCTCTGTCCCATCTGATACAGATACATCAGCGTCTTAGTAAAATTTTCTTCTGACAATATTGACTCATAAGAGCTCCACTAAAATCTTGATAAGAATGCAACGATCCCTTGGGCAGCTTGTTGAACCATTCCCGAGCCTTTCCTCGAAGATAACTGCCTATTACCTTGCATGTCAATCTCTCATTAACGTCTCAAGAATTCATCAGACTAAGTATAGTCTAGATAAATTCATGTAGATCCTTATCTCATGTATAAGTTAGAAGCCCCTCCTACGGCTTCGCATGAATCGGCCATTGAAACACTATTATCATTAGGCCAGAAGGGGACCCATCAGGTTGCCCTGTTGACCCTATCAACCTGTCCAACTCTTTTCCTAAAGAATTTCCAATCTCTTTGGATGCTATTCCTCTGCTCTGGTCTAACCTTTGATGGAAACCTTCATAGGGGAAAGTATATGTGGGCTGCGAGACTATGTGCCCCCTGACTAAGAACCAACTAACAAACCTCCCGAATATACAAGGGGCATAGATCCCTACCCATAACAACCATAAAATCCATGACCAAAGGCTACTAGATCTGATTGACCACGAATCCCCATCGACGATATTACTCCTTTACTTTGTCAGACATATGGAACACATAAGCATCAAAGCCGACATCGAGTAGCTTACTTGCATATGTTCCGGAAACGAAGGTTGTGGCCTTGGCTGCCCAGTTTCCCTTGCGTATCCCACATATAGAACACCCAACATTTGGCTTGCCAAGGGTAAAACTCTCGCTTGCGCCTACAAGATCATTGAGGGTGCCATCCATGGTCCAAAGATCTGTTGCAATCCCGCTCCGGCTCCATTTCCTATACTCTGATTCTCCTGAATCCTCCATTCGTAAGCTTCAATATTTGAATAACCATAATACTAGATGAGATGGCCATCCACACCTCGTGACCCAAATAATGGCATCGGTGTGCCAATTCCCAGCCCAGGTTCTATAGTGACCTACATATAATTTGACAACTCCATACCTCCAGTCTGGGATCATTTAAGAGAAACTACCAAGAAGGGATCCCTCGATGCTTCAACCAGATCCTCCCTTGCGTCTTGTGTTGCTGGGATGGGCGCCATCCTTTTTCTTTGCATGTAGAAATATCTAACCTCGTCATCCGCACCCCTCCCCTTGATACTCAACCTCTCACCCCTTCGAGTAGAAGTTGTTGAGGCAGACATGCATCGAGAGATTTAGATTTGATTTAATTGGTCCCATTGGGCATGCCAATTGACGCGCTTACGAACCGATCCAAGTCCACCTTTGATCCCTCGATCCAGATCTGTGACCTGCAAGGAAAATAAGCCCCAGAGTGTTCCAGGGGGAAACTCTATGATGCCAAAGTCAGTCTTACCCTCCAAACCAAGAATAGTGAATGGAGAGAATGAATGAAATAAATGACATACCTATATATTTATACTACCTAAACCCTAATATTCCTTGTCTATAACCAAATCCTTTTTCCTTATCTAGTTATAAGTCCCAATGATCACTCATCCTCATGTGGGCCTCATTGTACTATCTAAGCTCTTAGATTTTTCCTTTTAAGGTTTGGGCTTGTTAGCCCATATAAAGCCTTAGACGAATATATCATCAGGCATACTAGTATCTCCAGTATCAGTTAGAAGTAGCATGGAATCTATATAGGTATCATTTATATCACTTTTGTTAGTATTTAGGCAGCCAATCTTTTCACTAAAGAAAATAACATCAGCATTAGGGATATTTTCAACAGCTGAAAATGAGTGATCAAAGGATTTATCAGATTCATTAACATCTTCAACTAGCATAGGATTCTCAATCAAATATGAAGTATTTAGAATAAGGATATAAGGGACCTTTTTTCAGATTAAAACATCTCATATGGATGTAGGGTATTTATACGTATCCCTATACCTGTAATATAAAATAGAATTTTACATCAAAATATGTCACTAATTTATGTAGTACAAGTGTTCCAAATATATCGCCTCCACACCCCGTGTCGACGTATTTTGGCCGGACATGTACTTCATAATTGAGTTTGTATGAAAAGATATATGTAACAAAAATATACAGGATAAGATTATCAGAGTAAACAAAATGTTTAGAGTGATAATCTATCCTATTACGTAGTGAATTTTGATGTTTTGATGGCTTGATCAAAAGTAGCACTGCTGCAATTGATGTTGTGAAGAGTAGAGAGTGCAAAGTCTCCTTTCCTTTGTAGGGTTTCATTATAAAAACATCAGCAGGAGTTGCATCAAAACCTGATATGCGTAAACCGCCAAAACGAAAAGTGAAGCAGGAGTTTAACACAAAATGTTGCCACATTTGAGTAGTGTATCCTGCAACCTATATGATCACCATTCCCAGCATTCCAAATCTTCAAAAGTTGAAAAACTATATTAGCATAATCCATCCTAAGAATGAGGAAAATTGATACTTAGATCTGGTGTTTCATTCTTCTCAAGCTTTAAGAGACCCTTTGCTTTCTAAGGTAAATCCCTTTTGTACATAATTTTATCCTCTTTCCTCATAAAAGACTCCTTAGCAATCAAATATGCAACCTTGTTAGCCTCTCCAGGGATATATGATATTAGAATATAATCCATAAGTCTATGAATGTGATCAGCTTTAGAGAACAACCTCCAATCAGTAGCAGTAATAGTTGTAATGATATTAACAATAGTGAGGCAATCTGTTTCTAAACATACATTTTGGTTCAGAGTTTTAATGAAATTTAAAGCATTTTCAATGCCTAGTAGTTCAGCATGAAGGGTTGAACCAGCATTTGTGAAGAAAGAAGCAGCATAAATGAAATCACCAAGATGATCTCTCACTATAAATCCTAAACTTGCCTTTCCATCCACCCAAACAACATCAACATTTACCTTTAGTGTGTCCATTGGTAGTTTATCTCATTTAATCTTGTAGAAATTTGGTTTTGGTGGAGGTTTTAAAGGTGGGATTATACCAGGGGCATAAGATCCCATGTCAGAGTTAGGTGACATAAAGCATGGTTTAACAAGTAACATATTATATACATCTTCTGTAATTGCCTTAACTACTGCCCAGCATGACATCTGAACTCCATTATAAATCCAATTATTCCTAGCCTTCCATAAATTCCAGCAGGTATATGATGAGATCATGATGATTATGGAGCTATGCAATTTAGATTTAGCAGTTAAGTTCCACATAGAGCTTAATCTATCCCATAAGGTGGCCACATTGAAAACAGGCATTGAGTATATGCTACAAATTTCAGTCCAAACCTTTTGGGCAAAAACATATTGATTGAAAAAATGATGTATAGAATCAGTATTCTCACAAGCAATGCATTTTGATACAAGTTGAAAACCAAAAGTTATGAGGACGTCATCAAAAGGACGCACAACATTGAGTAATCTCGACATGAAGATAGTAATTTTTAGAGGAATTCTTGGATTTTAATTGTTTTTTAGGGACCTGAGATTACCTGAGGTGTAAGCACAAATTCTGTACCCTGATTTGAAATTGAAATTACCTAAAAAACTTGGTTTCCACACCATTCTATCCATTCTTTGATGAACTACAACTGCTCCTTGCAAGAAAGTTATCATGTCATGTGAAAGAAACCGAGTTAGTAATTAAATAAAAAAGTTATTTTTCTAATGAAATCTTCCACAGAGCATGTTTCATGTATTCCTTGAAACAGTTACCCAGTTATCTCAATGATAGGACCAAATTCTGTCCAATTAGACTTCCAAAAAGAGCATTTTCCTTGGCCATGAATAATCACAGAGTTTAATTCATCCAACTAGTTAACTAATACAATCCTAGCCCAATTATGTGACTTTCTATTAGTAGGAGTTAATGACCAAATAAATCTTGACCACGGAGTTTGACCAAGCTGACATTTCCACCACAATTTTAAAAATGAGGCATGTATAATGGTCTTTATTGATCTGAAACCAATTCCATTTTGCATGGCTAGATAGCATAAAAACTCCCATTTTTTCCAGTGTTTTTTAGGTCTAGACTCTGAATCCCCCCAGAAACAATTAGCCATTTTCTTTTCAATCTGTTTGACTACATGTTTAGTAGGTTTCAAAACATTCCATATGTATTGTGGCAGAGAATAAATACAAATGTTTATTAAAATCACCTTACCCCCATGGCTAGCCATTTATTTTTCCAGTTAGATAACCTGACTTCAATAATCTCCAAAAGTGGCTGAAAATGAGAATTTTTAACTCTTCCTTTGAAAATGGGACAACCTAGATATTTAAAAGGCATTTTAACATGATTCATCCTAAGAATTTGCTTAACCTGATTAATTTTCTGGTTTAAAGCATGTTTACATATATAAAAATCAAAATTCTTATAATTGATTATCTGGCTAGAAGTTTCCTCAAAAACCTGGAGAAAAGCTTTAATTCTAATAAGACTCATTTTGGTTGCTTTAAATAAAATCACAGTGTCATCAACATAGCTGAGGTGTGAAACCTTCAAAGCATTGTATGACAAAATAAAATATGAAATCTTATTATAGGCTAAACTCCTTGTGAAAGATTCACTGAATAAATTGAAAAGAAAAGGAGAGAGGGGATCACCTTGTTTGATACCTCTTGTTGGTTTGAAAAAACCACATGGTCTACCATTAAC
>JAULKM010147923.1:0-17549 GCA_032355605.1 Rubia tinctorum | reverse complement strand
TCTAGCGTAGTATTTACCATTTTATGAGCAAACACTTGAGAATATCCCCCGTCTCTGTGGACGATCCCGACTTGCCAAACTATCTACTTAGTTGTATTTAGTAAGCAAAAGGGCTTTAAAATAGCATCTTTTAAAGGTACGGCGACGACCTCCCAATGAACCAATAATGTTAAAGGTTTGGGATATTTCATTATCATTCTATCATGCTTTACTTATTCATTATTAGTTATTATGAATATCATTACGCGATTGCTTCTATACTCTATGACTTTGTGATCTCCGTGCTATATATATTTTCTTATTTGATTACTTGCTCGAACATGATATGAAAAATTGTTGGGTGTATACTTGATTTCTTGAATCAATTGCTTGCTTGAAATATATCCTTATTGAACTTGATATTGGTCAGTTGTGTACGTGATCACTCTGGACAAATTACTTGCTTGAACTTGACATTGGCCGGTTGTGTACTTGATCGTTCGGCTAGATGTCTAAGAAGATCTTGTCTGTACTCTCGAGATGTATCGTGTGCTGAACATAATTCTTGCTTGCTTGGCGGGCATGTGTTGTCGATATTGATCTTTGGGATCTCTTTCTCTTTCCCGATATTTCAAGATTATACTCTCTTGCAATTAGTTGGAGTATAATTAGGAATCCAACGGTAGTCTCATGTAGGGACTTGATGGATTGCTACGTATACTTTTCTCTCTATCCCTGAAATATGTGTTTATTTATCCCGCTTTCTCAGTGTTTTATGATAATATAAGTTCACTTAGTAAATATTTCTAAACCATTAAGACCTCACTAAGCATGGGCTCATTCCTTTAAGTTAACTTTTTTTCCAGATGTTTGGGAAGAATGTTCGACTCGAGTGATGGAGTCAGAGACTATAGGCGCGTCATTGAGATATAGTTATTATAAGCTCAACACCCAGAAAAAATGTAAAATCCTAAAATTTTAAAGAATCTCTATTTTATCTTGTTATGAAATTTCATACAAATATATTTATAAATTTTAGTTAAGTATTTATCTTGCCCTTTCTACTACTAAGTCATGAGGTGAGCTAGGACGACACTCGATTACGCCCTCCTCAATAAGCAAGGAGGTGAAATCAGGGTGTCACATATGGAGAACCACTACATTTTTTAATTTAAACAATGTACTTTTGAAGTTGCACATTGTACTTTTTAATTTAAATACTGTATTTTTCATCTTAAATATTATACTTTTTAATAAAATTTTACTTGTATTTTCATTCAAACACATTTTATTACATGTTTATTTTATCCTAAACCACACTATATTAAGGATTATGAGTTTTGTTTGGTCTCATTTTGTTATTAACTGAGGGTATTAATGACTATTTCTATATATGAATACCCCCTTGGCAAAACGAGGTCGTTCTGCTTTATTATTGACGTTAATAAAAGTTATTTTGATTATGATTTGGTTGCTTTAAATATCATTACCTTATAAAATAACAATTATTGAACTACATAAATAGAACCTTAGTTGCATATTTCAATGATTTATATTTCCATACGAACATATAATTTAGTATCAATCGAGATTCATTTATGTTTTGAGTGATGGCCAAAAAAATTCCATATACTGCGAAATAATAATTTATTAAAATCGTATCATTCTAAAATACATAAAAATGTGAATTCAAAAGTAAATACTACCAATCACTCAGCGCGCAGTATGAATATAACTAGTATTGTACAATGTTTAAATTAAAAAATATAGTGTGTACGTTCAAAAGTACAATTGTTGCTACATAAACATAGGAAATGCCATATTTTTCCGATATGGTGTTTAAGTCAAAAATTACAATGTTTGGACTACTGGGGCACAAATATTTGACCGAAAAACTCAAATTCTAGTCAAGTAAATCTTTGGTAAAATTATTTCCAAGTTAAATGTCGGAAGAGACAAGATATACTTCAATCTTGCTAAAAGCTAATGTTTCCTGAACAAAGTGATAATCAATGTTATTATGTTTGGCTCTCTTATGTGACACCGATTTTGAGTAAAAACTAGAGCATTGTTATCATCACACAACAACATAAGAAGTGCAGGAGACGATACTTGAAAATTGCAAAGACATGAAACAATACTCAAACCTAAAGTTAGAACGAGACACAGTGGGTTGTTTCTTAAAACTCTAAGAAACAAGCTTACCACCAAGAAAAATGGCATAAGCACAAGTCAAACGATGAGTGTCTGAACAACAAGCACTATAGGCTTCTGATTAACTAAGAACAGAGAGAGTTCCTAAAGATAAGCGAAGCAATAATCCATTGAAAATTACCACAAAATCAATGAAATCTAAGTAACTACTTGGAAATTATCATTAGTTGAACCTACATGAACCGACTAACCATATTCACAGTATAAGACAAGTTGGGTTAACTAATCCTCGAGTACTGAAGAGCAATAACAAAAGAGTAAAATGTGGGATTAGATAACAGAACACGATAGAGGAGCAACATAGAATAGGCCACAAAATGATTAGAATCTGGAATAATCTTTGTTATACCAACACGATGAAAAATTCCACGAGCATACTTGGGTTGATCCATGAAAATACTATAATAATTTGAAGAAATTTCCAATCTAAAGAAGTCTTGAAGGGTGGCCAAACCAATGATGGAAAACTGATGTGACCATAAGAAATAAACTGACAAAGAAGAGAAGAGTCGTTGCTAGTCAATAATGGCATCCACGTAAACTATCAAGTACAATAGAGAGGGGTCATTGTGAAATGACAAAAATAGAAGTGTCAACAAAACTACAAAAGACCTCATGCATGAGAGAAAAGACCTCATGCCTGATAAGCCTATTTGGGTCCAAAGATTACTTTCTAAATAATAAAAAAATAATTGGGGTGAGCATGATCTCAATATCCATAAGGTTGCTCCAAAATAATATGATTGTCAAGAACACCATTGAGAAATGTATTCTTAACAACCAACCGATGAAAAGGCCAGGGACACATGGTATTAAGGGGGAGAATAGTACAAACAATGAAATCCTCCACAACGAGACTGAATGTATGGTTATAGTCAAAACTAGTAAGCTGAGACAAATTTTGACCAACCAAACACACATTTGCCAATCAATTGACCCGACATAATGATATTTGAGATGATACACCCATTTGGAACCAAGTACTTTGACACCAGAAGGTCGAGGAATTAAATCTAAAGTTTGCTAAAGTTAAAGAGATGCCAATTCATAATCCATAGCATACACTCGATTAGGATCCTTCAGAGCAGAATCATAACCGTAAGGCTCAATCTGAAATGACAAATTCGAAACATCATAATCAGAGAAATTATGAGATTTCAATGAATAAGTATAGGGGCGAGTAGTTACCGAATACTGTGGAGAACGATAAGAATCCAAAGAAACTCACACACAGGGATAAGTTACCGGATAAACATACAATGTAGCCTTTGGTGTAACTAGCAGGGTTCCTGCCACTTGAAAATTTTAATACAAAGAAGCAAGTGGAGTGGAGATTGACATAGAAGAATCACCGTCAGAGTCCAAGAAAGTGGAGAAATCCAATGAAGATGGGATATAGAAGCACCACCAATAGCAGGGAACACAGTTTCATCAAAGCGAGCATGGTGAGTGAGATAAAAACATTCGTGGTAGGATTATATAGAGACCTGTAATCAAGAAAGATACTTGGTGTACTTTTAGGAGAAACACATATAAATGGTAAAAACTACAGCCAAAAGGACAAGAGTTTTAATAAACAGAAGTAGACCCATACAAGATGGGGAAAATGAGACTGGTTAGGCACCACCATAGTATGCAGGTGATTAATACTACAAGTGGCAAAAGAGAAAGAAATCTACCTAGTGAGATAAAAAAGAGGTATGAATTATAAAGGATGGCAACACATATCTCAGTGATATGCCGATGCTTGGGTTCAGCATTCACATTCTGCTCTGGAATGTAAGGATGAGGATATCTAATAGTGAAAACCCTTAGTCTTGAAATGGGAGTGTAATCGAGTATTAATGAACTTAGTACTCTATCACCCTGACACTTTGATAAGAGAAGAAAACAAAATTTCAACCAAAAACCTCAAACTAAAGATAAATGTCAATGAAGTCGGACTTGAAGCTTATTGATAAAAGCATGTAAAATGAGAGCAATTATCAATAAATATTGCATAGTAACAAAAGCCTTCCAAATAAGCAACATGAAGATCTCAATTTATTAAGTAAAGAACATGCAATGGACATTTTCTTATTCTCAACAAATGCAAGATGTTTACTTTTATTAGTCTCGCAAGAGGAACACATATGGGGCATGTGGAGCAAAATGCTAATATAAAAAACCCCAAACTTATTCTATGAAGAAATTATCCAGTGAGGAACACTGACCAAATCATCTCGACTTATTCCAAAAAATTATTTTGCGAGGAACATGACCCATAATATTATGCCAAAGTTCAAAAGAGGCTTTAGACTTATTCGAATAAACAAAAGCAACTTAGAAAAACCACCATAATACAAAACATATAAACCTCCCTCACAGTGAATTTTTTCAACAACGTTCTTGGTAATTTTGTTCTGAATAGTGGAAGAACAGTCACCAAAAAAATAATGACATGTATATCTCAAGTAAATTTTCTTATAAATTTAAATTGGTAGTAAAATGGGGAACCACTAGAATAATAGATAATGAAATGAATAAGTGAATCAAGAATGACCAACATACATAATTTGAGGACCGTTACCATTATCAACAAGGGCATGATTGTTACCATAATAACGAGTCATGCCAACAGAGTACATAGGTGTCACTCTAACTAGTGTATCAAGATAAAATTTATAAAATCTTATCCACCTACAGTATTATGTTAATGTATAAATGACGTAAGGGTCGAACCCAAGAGATAATCCTATTCCTTATTTAGTACTAAATTTCAGCCAACTCAATTACTAAGGTTTGGGGAGTTCTGGATTTTTTTTGTTTAAAACTAACTTAAAATATAAAATAAAATAATAGTATTTAAAATCGGAGAATAAAATAGTTCATTAAACAATTTTCACACATCAACTTCATACAATGATCATAGGTTCCATATTCATTCAATTCCTATACTAGACAAAGTCGTCATAACCCATACTCTATTTATAGTATCATTGCTCGATAATACACTTATTATTAATTAAATCATGCAAACTAGTCACGATTGTCATTAATAATAGCTTTAAGTCCAAGAATTAATGAGATGCATGATTCAAAGAACTAGTTGTCCATGGAGAAGGTCGTCAATCTTCTCTACACTTATGACTTGCTTACTCACTATTAGTATGAAATTTATGATAGATCAAGATGGTCAGTCTAAATAAATCACATAATCCAATTAAATAGAACTATAACATATTTTAGTATAGTATAAACAGGAATGAATGAAACCTGATTACTTGTTCTTGAACCTTACATTGTATTCAATAGTGGCTTCAATTGTCAGATGAAACTAAAAGTTTATTTCTCAATGAAAATAAAAATCTCAAAATTTATGGTACATAGATGGGATTTTCAAGTGAGAATATCTATCTACGTCTTGTGTTGACCTTTCTCCTTTCTTCAAAATATCTGGAGCATTTATACTATTGAGGATGTCTCTTGACAGGTGGCATATCCTTAAGGGTTTGGACAATCCACTGTATTTTTTACTTACACACGATGTTTGTTAAATTACACACTAAATTTAAAGAAAAAGTGTACTTTTTATATTTTCACATTAAAATACATATTATTACTTGTTTTAACTTGTAAAATATGATGTTTACATTTCTATTAAAATACAATTTTAAGGTAAAAAATGAAATGAGCTATCCATAATTTCTTGGATAGGCCACCTTTCCTGAGATTTACCATATACTATTAGATATCTAACTAAAGAAGGAATAAAATATTCTAATATAATTCATATTATTCTAGGAATATTGAAGTAAATATACTCTTTCCAAGGAAAAACTTCCACCTAAAATAAAATGGAAATGAAGAGTTATTCTTATAGGAATTCTCCGTAAAATGAACTAAAATATTCCCCAGAATTGGTAACTAACTATATTCAAAATATAAGATTAATTAGGATTGTAATTCTATCTACAAAATCAATTTAATTATTCATCTTCAAAGAATAATAATTGTAATCTAATTAAGAAAAAAAATCTAATTAGACTCAGAAAATTGCCAAACATAGAATATGCCCCCAAAAGTCGATGAATGAATCCAATAGAGATTTGAAATCTATGATAGTAGCCGCCAAGATCCCGCAACCCAGATCTGTTGCACGCTTCGCCTGCGGCTTTTTGAAATTTTATCCATGCATCGTCGTGTGCGGCCCAATCGCCACCACGCACTGTGCTCCCTGGTTTTTCCCTCTAATTTTTCCTTTCCTATAATTTTTAATCTTTAATAGTTTTTCATTATGGGTCCAACTGTTGATCTTCAAGTCTTCAAAAACTTTTAAATTCCTTAAAATCTTGAAATATTCGTAAAATTTCTCGATTATAGAATTACAAAAATATGTGAGAAGATATGCCACTATATTGTATGATTATAATTACTATATGGTATAAGAATTATAGCCTATAACACGCTATCTAGAACAGACTGAGAGGTTTGGTTTGTCATGCCAAAATTAACATAACAGTCTTACCATTGAAAAAGTTGGAACGTGAGAGTCGATTCAAAAGATTCAAAAAACTCAGTAGAGTCGATAGAGCATGCAACCGAGGAAAACGATATAAGTTTAAGGAAACATGACCAAGATTACCACACAACTGACACCGGAGGGCATTGATGTTGCGACCACGACCATCCTAAGAGGAAACTGGTAGTCAAAAGAAGCAATGTGGCCTAAAAATTGGTGATGCAAATCCTTAAAGAGAGTCACACAATTGAAACCGAGGAGCATTGATGTTGTGACCATGATCACCCTAAAAGGAAACTGGTAGCTAAAAGAAGCAATGTAGCCTAAAAACCACACCATTGGTGCTGCAAATCCTTAAAGAGAGTCACACAACTGACACCGGGGAGCATTGATGCTGCGACTACGACCACCCTATGAGGAAACTGGTAGCCAAAAGAAACAATGTGGCCTAAATAACCACACCATTGGTGATGCAAATCCTTAAAGAGATTCACACCTACAATGAAATAAGCTTAAAAACCCACCATAAGGAAGAGAAAAAACCCAAATGTGCTTGAAATGAGGGGCTAGCACGCAAAATTTTTTAGTGGTATGACTGATCCGCATCCGCACCTCGCTGGGTTGTTAACTACCTCACAGGAGAGTAATCAACCGGTGGAGTGCAAAGTGATAAAAGATGGAAATTTATAAGTTGTTGTCGTACTCACTACTAACCACTATGAAGTAGTTAGTAGCAAGTCTGAAGTCATCCACAGAGATACTATAATTTAAAAGTTAGCTTTACACAACCCACAATCGGGCATCACTCCAATTATGTGTCTGGAATATCTAGTTCTTTGTAACAAATAATTGTGGGGGGGGGGGGTTGTGTCTAACACCTACAAAGCAGCAAGAAAAATAGATTAAAACTATAATTAACTAGTCTTGGGGGGTATTTGTGTAATATGACCGATTGATGATTTTGATTGTAGATTCTATCATATGTCACATAGTGTGGAGGTGGCTAGGAATTCCTATTTTCTGTCACACAAAGGTTTGTATGCCCTTCAAGAGCCACCACACCGCCTCCGTAATTAGGGAATTGTTTTCAATTTTCCTTTCGATACCGCAATTCATTCCATGTAATCTCACTCATAATGCTAATGAACTCCCTCTTAAAGTAACTAACCCTTGCGTAGGTCGCAAACAACAGTGAGGATTATACGTCTTGGGATCTCCACTATGGACACCAACCCTAGGCCTATAGAGGAAAAGAAATTGACATCTTGTGATGACTCTAGGGTTGCTACGATCCTAGTCACTAAAAACTAACATGATTATCTATCGGGGTAAGCCAAGGGTTTCCCCTCATTAGGGATTAGTCTAGCACTCCTAACATGCAATCATTTACATAACTAGCTAATAAGAGTTATAGTTTAATGATCGGGTCGGTACTCTCAAGGTAGAATGGATACACTCATCTTCCCGGTACCCTCGAACCTATAATAGCCCTAATCTAACACTCCCAAGATAGAATTTTAGCCTAGCACGATATTATACTATGCATGAATATATGGATGCATCATACAACATAACATGACATAAATTTTACAAGAATATCAATCACAAATCAAGCACAAATATTCACAGGACATAAATATAAGGTAATCTAAGAATCTCACAAAGTCGACATCAAGTCATAAATACAAATATTACCTCAAGAAATAAACTACTCTAGAAACATTGAATCCAAAGCATCATTGGATTCAATGCCATAAGGCAAAACTAGAGAAATAAATGAAGAGATGAGATAGCCTTATTTTTTTGACCTACTCCTAGAAATAATAATAATGACCAAACTTCAACCCTACGAGACTAAAGACTGATTATATAGTAGGTGGGATTGGGTCTTAGAAAAACCAAAAAAGCTAGGAAACCCTAGCATCCACGTCAGTACGGGTCGTGCAATAGTGCACAATCCGCGCAAAAGCACGCGGGCCGTAAACTGGAGTTATGTCCACCGTCTTATGAGCGTGCTGCCTGTGAGAAAGTATGCGGGTCATGAACTAGAGTTGTTTCCACCATCTTCTGAGTGGATGGCCCATACAAAAGTACGAAAACCACGGACTGGAGTTGGTCTTCTTGGCATTGGCATGACATGGGCTGTGAAAATCTATACGGGTCATGCCACCTTCATTTCTTCTGGACTTAATTACTTTTCTTCTGCACATCCATCTACTACCATGTGTTTTGCTCGTGGCCTTCATTCTCCTACCATCCTTGCGAATGGTCTTCTACGATCTACTACCATTCTTGCGAATGACCTTCTGAAAATGTCTGAAGTGCCTACGAGCAATATACAATTAAAAGTTCACAAAAACATATCTAGACACTCGTAGGGACATAAAATCCATTATCTAAAGTAGGCCACACAGTGAGGGATTTAGATATGAAAACCACAAAGAGTCATCCAAACCCCTTACAATATAAACCTACCTAAATCTATAAATCTACCACACAAAAGATGACCAAAAATAATGTTAAATGCCTTAAGAAATACATGCATTTGAGGTCTCATCAAATCCCCCACATTTAAACATTCACTCCTCCTCGAGTAAACAAGAACAAGAAAAGATCTAAATATACAATAGCATGCAAAGGTTTTCTCAAAACACCCAATATTTTATTCCTAGCCTACCTTAGCCCCCAAGAGATACAAATCTCTCAAACTCTCATATCCCAAAAAACTAAAATAATCTCAAAAAATTGGTTTTACCGTTTTAGCTTAACTAGTAATCCTATGTTCCAATATAGTCTAACTTAACCAAATATGTAAAGTAAATAAACATGAGACACACAACTTGGTTACGCAGTTCGTTGAAATCCACCTACATCTGAAGGGTCTGGCCCAGTTCAGAATAAATCCACTAATCAGAGATACAGTACAAAGTACACCATACAACTATACTTATCTTCTAATTACAATGTGTGGATTTTGCAAGCTCCCCTTACTACCGATCCGCCTTAATCAGACTCCCACTGACCTCGAAACTCGTCGATGCTGGGTCTCCTCCTCCCGAGGAATTTAGGCATACGTTTTGAACTTTAATACACAGGTCGTGTATGTTGGAACATGGCCAGTCTGGCTCTTCGTAAATACTCTCGGTAGATTGTAAATCTGAGGTGCAGATTTATTCAGTTTAATTCATGTATTTTGCAGCCGTGTAATGTCCTCCTTTTATAATCCATTGGCATATCGGAATTCTCCATAATTATCTCCATAATATTCCTATTCCTTATCTGATTTTGAAGCATATCCAAATCTCATAAATAAAGGGATTTTCCTTATCTCAAATATTCCATAATATTTATTCAATTCCAATTCCATAAATATAGGGATTTACCATAAAATCATAATGCTTCCATTCAGCTGAACAATATATTGCATAATCTCCAATTTCCATAAATGCATATTACCGCAATATTCTGTTCTTCAAATCTCCATTTCTGTTGTCCATTCGGTATATGTTCCAACATGGTAAGTTTTCTTCTTTACTATAAGTTCACAAATTGCCAATTAATTAATCCATGAGATCACATATGACTTTACAATCTCTCCCTTTGGTATTTTGTGGACTCAACCAAAAATTTGATATAACAAGATCACATGAAGAAAAAAAACTTCCAACTTCAGATATTCACTATGTTGGAATATACGCAGAGTAATCAACTCTGAATAATAAGAATACCAGAAAATCCAAAATAATATCCAAAATACCATCATTCTCCCCCTTTGGGGCCAAATAAACATGTCAAAGATAAAATTAGCAAAAAAAATTTCTCCCCCTGAACACAACACTGACTATGTTGTAACATAGTCTGACACCAAAAAATTCCATTCAGGTTCCGTCTTCTAGTCTTCCAACCGAGCCTTCTCAGCTTCCAACTTCTTCTTCTCTTCCTCTAGAGCTGCTAGCTGGATCGAAATGGCACCAAACCTGGCATTCAGAGCATCCAACCTTACTTTCTTGTCTCCTTGTCTTGAGCTAGACTCACCAAAGTTAAGTTTCCATGGTAGGTCATGCACCTGCCTAAGACCAAAAGTTTTTTTGTTAGGCTTCAGTGGCTCTGTCTCTATGATCTCATCTTTGGGCTTAGCTTTGACCCGCTCACTTCTGACAAGTGCTGAGATAATGAAGGGATAGACTAGTGATTGCTTAGCTTTGGGAGTAACAACTAATCTGACAATGGCTTGATGAATCAATAGGCCAAGGTTCATTGGCCGCTGTGTTCCAACACAGTACAGAAACCTTTCCATTTTGCGAGTCAGTGTTGTAGTATTGGATGATGGTATCCAGCAATTAACTACCTGATATAAGCCAAAAAAATTCTAGAAGTCAAACATGACGCTTGTGAATACCCAGTAGCTGCCTAAGCAGTCTTCACTCCTCCAGAAATCTCGGTTAAGATCTGGTCATCAGTGACCTCTGTACACATAATCAAATACTCCTCCAAACTCTGGTGTTTTCAGCCCCAGAAGTTTGTTAATCATGTTAGCCAAGAAATCAATAATCTTACCTTTAACATATAACCGATTGTACCAGGGTGAGTCCACCTCTATAATCTCAGCCATTATGTTCGAGTAAGCTTCACATACCAACTGCTTATTGTAGTCTTGAAAAACTGTGGCAGCTTTCCTCAGTCCGATCATCTCTAGGAACTGAGTGAATCCACTCGGTTTGTACGCAACTAGGTCTACATGCCTCTCAAAAATAAGTTTCCTTTGATAAAATACCTCATATATCTCTTCACAATTAGTTGCATAGAAGCTTTCAGAAATTGCAGAACTTACTGGTGGAGGAGGTAACACTGTCCTTGTCTGCTTCTTCTTGGGTGGAGTTCAAGCCACTTTTGCCTTCTTGATTGGAACTAAGCTCTCGGCCTCGTCAATCTTCCTTTTAACCTTCATGGTCTAGATAAATTCATCCAGAACTTCATCACTTGAATAGCCAATATCAGCATTCTGCACTGCTTCCTCTTGCTCAGACAACTGTGTTCCAACATGATCAACTTGTGTTGGAACATGCTCAGAAGCTTTCTCTGTTTCAGCAGATTCAACTATTGGGTCATCTCCCCATGTCTCCAATAATTCAGCATCCTTATTAACTTCTGCAAACACACACTCATCATGTTCATCCAACCCTTCAATCGGATCAATAACCATTGGTTCTTCAGAAAATTATTCTTGTTGGTATGTTGGAACATACCCAGTACCTTCAACCTCATCATCACTGTCTGTCACCATAATTACAGAAGGATCTAATTCCCTTAGCTCAGTGTTCCTCTGTGCTGCCTCAGCATCAAATACTACCATTTTCATGAAATCGGTATTACAACCTTTAGGCCTACTGCATCCTCATCAAAAAATTCTTCGATTCTTTCATAACTTCTTCGGGGAATGTAACAGTACACATGCAACATATCCCTTCCCCGATACTCCATAAACTCTCCTTTCAGCAGTTTAACATCAAGAACTTCAATGAAATATAAGTCACCTATGTTACCCGAGAGTAATTCCTCCATCTTAACATCCAAGAATTCTATATTAAGATTTTCTAGCCCCCTCATATCAATGGCAACTCTATTTGCTCGTACCCATTCAGTAAATTAATCTATTGAATCAAAGTGTTTACCCTTCCAAATCACGCGAGTAGAAACAGATGATGTTACCTTTGGAAATTTTGGCGCTTTCTCTTCGGGCTTGCTGGATGTCAAGAGTGGCGTCTTCACAAACTTTCCAGCCATTGTTGAATGTTCTTCTCAGTACAAAAGTAAGAGTTTGAGTGGAGGTTGGAGTGTTTGAGAAATTTTGATAGAAGTGGAAGAGTTTGTGCGTAAAAGGAGGGATATGGAGAATTTGAAACCAATTTAACTTCTTCCCCTTTTCACCTCTCAAACCGTGTCCACTTTTTACCTTACCAAGGTAATAATAACCTTTCCTTCTCTTGTCAAATCATGTCTCCAATTAAGTTCCAACACACTTTCAACCACTTCCTTCTTTCATCTTCACAATCCGCCAATTTCACCTTTTTCCTTTTTCCAATTTTTTGTTTTTTCTGATTTTTCCGGATGATAAAGATACTCAACTTCAAAAAATGATAGAGATATTGAATTTTGCTTCTTACTGTACCAAGATACCAAATTTGTACCAATAAAGAAACAACCACCGGTAGTACTTTTGCGATCATCTGCATTACCAGCCCAATAAGAATCACTTTAACCAATAAGATTTGAGTCTTGATTTTTAGAATACCAGATGTCATAATCAGAAGTCCCACTAACATACCGAATCACTCTCTTTACCGCAGTCAAATGAGATTCCTTTGGATCAGCATGAAATCTTGCACAAACTCCAACACTGAAACATATATCCGGTCGACTAGCAGTAAGATACAATAGACTCTCAATCATGCTTTTGTATAATTTTTGATAGACTAATACACCTTTTTCGTCTTTTCCCAATTTCTCTGTGGTAGCCATAGGAGTACGAATAGCACGAGCATTCTCAAGGCCGAATCTTTTCATGATATTCAATGCATATTTGCTTTGATTTATGAACAAATCATTCTTTTCTTGCTTCACCTGAAGTCCCAAAAAGTAAGTGAGTTCACCAACCATACTTATCTCAAATTCAACTTGCATTAGAGAAACAAAGTCCTTCACCATAGAAGAAGAGGTAGAACCGAAGACAATATCACCCACATAGATTTGAGCAATTAACAACTTAGATGATTTTGAGAGCACAAACAATGTACGATCTACCCCCTCCCCTCTCGACGATAACCTTTATTAAGTAGAAAGTTTGTCAGTCATTCATACCATGCCCTCGGTGCTTGTTTCAAACCGTATAGTGCCTTCTTAAGTAGATACACTTGGTGCGGATGATGAGAATGTTCAAAACCTTTAGGTTGCTCCACATAAATCTCCTCATTTACTACTCCATTCAAGAAAGCACTTTTCACATCCATTTGATATAATGTAAAGTTCATGGTACAAGTAATAGCAAGAAAGATGCGAATAGATTCTAACCTGGCAACTAGTGCAAACGTTTCATCAAAGTCAACACCTTCAACCTGAGTATATTCTTGTGCCACCAATATAGCCTTGTTATGAGTAATCTGCCCATCATCATTTGATTTATTCTTGAAAATCCATTTTGTACCAATGACATTAACACCTTTTGGACAAGGAGTAAGATACCAAACATCATTGCGTTCAAATTGTTCAAGCTCTTCTTGCATTGCCGTAATCCATTATTCATCAAGTAGCGCCTCCTTGTAATTATTTGGCTCAATAAGTGAGATAAAACATTGTAATCAAGCAAGTTCACGATAGTTCACCCTTAGAATGAATCGGGTTCTTCTCGAGATTGGTTCTGGTATCTCCTGTGTTGGAACATACGGACTGGATGCAGGAGAGTGTGTTCCAACATGCTCTTCAGACACTGGTTGGTCTTCTGCGTGTTCCTGTGTTCCAACATACTCAGTAGTCTGTGTTGGAACATACTCAGCAGCTGACAGTTCTGACGAAATAACCTGTGTTGGAACATACTCAGCAGCTGGTTCTTCGTCTTTCTCATTCGATTTCACTTTGTCATCTAAATCATCCACAACCACATTGATGGACTCCATAAGCGTATTTATCTGAAGATTATACACACGGTAAGCTCAGTTGTTCACAGAATACCCCAGAAATATACCAACATCACTACGATTGTCGAACTTACCCAATGGATCTCTATCTCTCAGAATATAACACTTTCTTCCAAGCACATGAAAGTGGAATACATTAGGCTTTCTTCCCTTCCAAATCTCGTAAGAAGTCTTGTTGGTAAATGTTCTAAGATACACACGATTGATCGTATAACATGCTGTGTTAATAGCTTCAGCCCACCATTTTTTATATATACCTTTTTTCTGCAAGCATAACTCGAACCATCTCCTGAAGTGTTCTATTATTCCTTTCGACAATGCCATTTTTCTGTGGAGTAATAGGCGCAGAGAATTCATTTTGAATGCCAAGTTCATCACAAAAATTAATAAACTGAGAGTTTTCGAATTCTCTTCCATGATGACTTCTGATTCTGGCAATCTTTTCAATCGAACTTCCTTTCTCGGTCTGCAATTTGACTACCAAACTTCTAAACACATCTGTAGTATCAGATTTTTCTTTGAGAAATGCCACCCAAGTGAATCGAGAGAAATTATTAACACACACAAAGATGTACTTCTTTCCACTAACACTAGGTGTATTGACAGGACCCATTAAATCCATATGAAGCAATTCAAGATTCCTTGAGGTAGTAATATACTGTACTACAGAGTGCGGAGACCGAATTTGTTTACCTTGCTGGCATGGACCGCAAACTATTCAACTCTTGGTCGTAAGCATAGGCATTCCCCGAACTGCCTTTGAATTCGCAATTTTCACCAAGGTTCTGTAGTTAATATGACAAAGCTTCCTATGCCATAGTGTGCCTTCATCTTGTTTTGAATTTAAGCATCGAACTTCTTGCTCCAGAAGATAACAATTATTTGATGATCAAATACCAGAAAGAATCTTCTTATCACCATGTCTAACCACACATCTGTCTTTCTAAAATTCAACTGTCATATTGTCATCACACAACTAACTGATGCTCAGCAAATTTGTCTTTAAACCCTCAACGAGCAACACACTTTTAAACACCGGGAATCCTTCAATTTGCATTTCAACTTTGCCTATTACTCGGCTTTTCTTTCCATCGCCAAAAGTAACCGAACCACCATCATATGGTTTTATCTTTGTCAAAAACTCTTGAGTTCTAATCATGTGATGAGAGCAACTACTATCAAAGTACCACGAGTCTCGAGAATGTGCAAAAAGTGAAGTATGAATCCATACCTTTCATGCGTTTAGGAATCCATACCTTTCGAACCAGTTTTGACCGCTGGGTTCTGTCTATGTTGGAACATAGTTGACGTCCGTTCATAATATCACTCAATAAATTGAGATAGTGTTCCTCGGAATGACCTTGAATTATGCAATACTTACATATGAGAGGTTTTTGAACACGAGCCTTCATCGCCTTTTTCTTTATATCCTGAACCTCCTTCTTGAAATCACCAATACAACATGTTGCATTGCCATAGCCAATTCATTGTCGGTCTCTGAAGTTTTTGCCCATGGATAGGATGTCGTCTAACTTTGCCTTTCCAGAATTCAATTTCTTGATTGTCGATTCTGCCAATTCAGTCCTTTCAGTCATCAAGTTTAACCTCAAATTCAAATCTTTGACTTCATCCTTAAGTTTCTCAACATGTACTGTCAAATCCTTCTTTGCGCCGGCCATTTGATTTTTCTCTACTTTCAGAGATTTGTTTGCTTCAGCCACTTTTATCCACATGTCATACATTTATTCATATGAAGTGTAGATATCTTCACTGCTCACGGATTGGTTATCTTTATCGCTGGAAACCTCAAAAGAGCGTATGTTGGAACATACCGTTTCAGTGTTGGAACATACAGCACGGTCAGTGTTGGAACATGCGTTCACAACTTCTTCTTAAATTTTTGCTCCAAATGCCACATAATTACTGGTGAGTTCCTCTTCATCTTTCTCATCTTCTTCATCCTCACTCCATGAAGTAACATACAATCTTCCTTGCTTCTTTCTTGTATTGGCACATTCAGACTGGATATGCCCAAAGCCTTCACATTCTCTACATTGAATTTGTCCTTGCTGTTTTGTTTCACCACCTAGATTTTTTCTAAAATTGTTGATTTCCTTGCTCTACACGATTTCCATGATTCCTACCAAAGTTCTGTCTACTTGGTCTATTTCCTCCAGTTTTCTCTTGTGCTTTCTTGTTCACAACCTTCTTCAATATTCTTGAAAATATCTTAGTGATGAGAGCAATTTCGTCATTATCTTCCTCACTACGTGATTCATAATCATTCCTCGATGAAGATGCTTTAAATGCCAATTCCTTCTGATTCTTCTTCACTGGCTATTTCATGTTCATCTCATACGTCTGTAGTGATCCCATCAGTTCATCCAAGGATATTGTAGATACATCTCTAACTTCTTCTATTGATGCAACCTTCATATCAAACATCTTGGGAAGTGATCTTAAGGGCTTCTTCGCCAACTTAGATTCTTTATAGACTTTTCCCAATTGATAAGTCATATTAGAGATGTCTCTCAATTTTCTGATGAATGTGGCAATTGTGTCATTCTCCTCCATCTTCAATTCTTCAAATTTAGTAGCCAACATATGAAGTTTGGATTCTCGTACACGACTGGTTCCTTCATGTACAGTTGGTAAGATATCTCATGCTTTCTTGGCTTGGTGACATGTAGAGATGAGTTTGAACATATTTTCATCAACTGATGTGAAGATTGCATTTAAAGCCTTGGAATTTGCCAGAGATCCCTTCAATTCTTTTGAAGGGCATGATGATTTGTCCTTGAACTTTTGTCTTCTTGAACTCGATTCTCCCTCTTTCTCGTTAGAGCTGGATTCTTCATCTTTAGTTGGAGGGTTCCACTTGTTCTCAACAAAGTGCCATGGAAATTCATCTAGAGAATTGATAAATACTCTCATGCGAGCCTTCCAGTAGTTGTAGTTCAATCCTTCAAGCAGAGGTGGCCGAGAGACAGAAGCTCATTCTCCTGTTGCCATGGTAAAACCGGATCACACTTTCCTTGACACAACCAAGGTAAAACCTTAAGTGACCAAGCTCTGATACCAATTGAAAAAACTGGTTTTACCGTTTTAGCTTAACTAGCAAACCTATGTTCCAACGTAGTCTAACTTAACCAAGTATGTAAAGT
>JAULKM010147913.1:0-17551 GCA_032355605.1 Rubia tinctorum | reverse complement strand
GGAACAGAAACATTATTTGTGCTAAAATCAAGAGTAGAAACAGAAGACAACACCGTAGAGGAAGGATGCCCAAGACACTGATGCTACAAATCAGAAGATGAAACTGAAGAAACTTTAGGAATAGACTGCAAGATATGAGGATGATCATTCGTATCCAGCAGACGAAGCCAATAAACCCTCCTGTTGTTCGCCCACACCAATCACATTCCTCAACTGATTTTCTGTAAAATGCAATAATTTTCAGTAAACAAATCTAGACATTTTAAGGCAGATATCAATCCAGAGCAAGGTAATAAACGACATCGCAGAGTAGGTATGTATAGCACATGAGTAAGAGTAACATTGTCAAAACTAATAGAACCATATTGTGTTGCAGATGACACAGATCCATCAGGTAATATAACATTGACATAATGGACAGTAATAGTAATATCAATCAGAGAACCTTTGTCACCAGTTATATGATATAAGGCTCCCGAATCAATAATCCATGGTAAAGTAGACTAATCTGACCTATGGTCAGACACAACATTAAACCGATTAAATAGATGTAGGGTCGTATTCCATTGGCCATCAAACATAGCAGGACCGAAGTCAGAGCAGGAAGGTGTAAGATGAGCGGCTACCGTAGCTTGTCTAGATGGCGACACAACAACGCTGGCAAAAGGTGGCCGAACCGAGAGGACGTCAGCGGCCGGTCCGCCGTTCCAGACGGCGGCGATTGGTGGAGTCAGCCCCGTCTACTTTGATTTCTGGTTCAACTCCTTGAACCAATCTGGTACATCAGCAGTACTAAGGTAGTAAGGATCGTTCAGAAAATGATCAAAAGGTACATATGACATAGTATTAAATTACGCAGATCGGCGGAAACCAGAGATGGCAGAGGCACGACAAATCAGGTAGCAAAGATGCGGCAGTGTATGATTGAGCTGGCGGCGGCGCGTGAACCAAATCGGCGGCGCGTGTGAATCACGTGCTGACAGATCTAGGTAGGTACGACAGCGGAGGGTCGTGGCAACCGAAGAAGAAATTGCGGCGAGTAGTCGGATGGTGGATCAGCGGAGGAAATCAGTGGACGGCGGCGGCGCATGTTGATGAAGCGCGGTTGTTGATTGGTAGCGATGGCTCCAATGAAGTATGGCAGCGGAAAATTTTCTTTAGGGTTTCAGGAATTTAGGCTCTGAAACCATAAAGAATTTACGGGTAATAATGTGTGTGTATTCATGCTATGTGTACATTATATAGAAGTACAAAAACCTATGCAGAAAAAGAAAAAGGAATCTAAATCTAATTAAATTACAAGTAATATTCACATAATATTACTATTTCTTAATAATCTACAATCCACTCTCACCAATACTCCCATTTTTTAAATTTTAAAATAATATAATCACCCTCTCTCCTCAATTACACTCACCAAAACCCTCTTCTCCAATTTAACTCCACAATGATAATTCAATTGCACATCATCATTGTCCCACATCATTTTTTTCTTTCACACATTGTTATATTTCTACAATCTAATATAAACTACTACATAAGAGTATATATTTTGAATATGATATATATATATTTTTTATATTATATATCCATAGAAATATAATTTTCATAAACATATAAAATTATAAAAAATTGGTAGCCGAATAATTATTTTTTTAAAAAAAAATTTGGTGTCATTTTTAAATTTTATTTTTTTGAAAATAATTGCGTTTTCCCCATTTAAATTCATTGGAGCAAAAATACAAATTAGAAAGACACATGACATAATACTATTGGACTAAAATATGCAATTTATCTCATTAAAATATCCAAATCATCATATGAGACTCACTCCATGTGATGAATTTGGGGGTTTTGGAGAGTGCAAAATTGGGTTCCCTCCTCTCGGGTCTTCCTCCTTTCTCCCACCCACACTCACCAAAACCCCACTATTGTATCCTACTCCCACCCCCAAAACCCCCCATTGAATATGCTCTGAGCATCCTTCAAAAGGAATATAGAATTGAAATAGCAAAAGAAATAAAATAATGAGCCAATGGTGTATAGTTTTTAGAATTTTTTTTAAAAGTAAAAGTGATGGGTTCTCATTTCAAGGTTTTGGAAATCATTTGAATGAAAATTCGATGGAGATGTCTAAAACATTCATAACAAGGGTTATTGACTTTGCGAGGGCGGAAAGCAAGTGAGCTACTCCCTTCGTTCATCTATAATTGACACACTATTTTTTGGATTATTTCTTTTATATTACCACACTTTCATTTTTTTCAAGATTCCTTCAATTTCATTCACTCATTCTACTTTTTTACTTTCTACATTCAATTTCATTCACTCATTTTCTTCACCTAAATTCAAGCACATAAACATCTGGTGACACTAATAGAGTAACAGAGGGAGTACAAATTTCTATTTCTAGACACCCGTAAAGGGCTCTAATAGAAAACCGTCAAAATTTCTCCTCAATATAAGTAATAATTTGCGCACAAATTGGCAAAACTTCCTTGTCTCCCCAAACCATGTTGATCACACCTAACTAGGGATGGTGGTGGGGCAGGGTTTGGTGGAGGTCAGCCCAGGAAAGAAGATAAAATTTCTAGAATATTATTGAATCAAAGACTAATACATTTTGACCAACAACGCGTCTTTAAATACTGTAAAGAAGTCCTATATTAAAAATAAGAATATTCCAAAACAAAAATAAAAGCGAAATAAATTAAATGGCAGTTTTGAGGCTTGAAACTATCTCAGATTTCCAAAAAGACCCATACCTCATTGAAAATCAGTGAATTGCTGCAATTGCATTTGTTGGCCCATTTCACTTTCTGAACATGTATTATAATAGTCATTAGGACACTTAACATCATATATATGCTGGAATTGTTGAACCTTTGAGATGATCGATTTCTTCCTCGGCTCCTACATCAGTCTGCTCTATGACCAAAGAACTCGACCCCGAATTATCTTCTGAATAGATGATCACATCCTCATAGTACTCATGAATATCAGGAGTCTTAGGCAAATATGACCTTGGAATCAAGTCAACTTGATGCTGAATTTTTGCAATAGCTTTATCAAGCTCCTTCTCATCATGGATCATCACTAAAAACAATTTTACTTCTTACCCCTTGAACTCTTATCAAAACGCATGAAGAGTTATAGAAATCTTATGCCCACCCAATGTATACATCAACACGCTATCACGTCCGCGTACGTAACATCATTGTCATACTCCCAAGGTCGACCTAGTAAGATATAACCAACATCCATTTTTAAGAACATCACAAGGCATCTCCTCTCTATAGTGCTTCCCAATGGCGGTAGGAACCCTACAAGTTGGTGACACTCTAACCTGATTACCCATATTAACCCAGTATACGACATATGGTTTCTAATGAATTTTAGTGGATAATTTTAAAACCATTTTCTGACAGACCAGGCTCTCGGAACTACCATTATCCACAATTAAATTTCACAATTTATTAGGAATAGAACAATGAGTTTTAAAAAGATTTTTAAGTTTTCCTTCTTCCTGGGATGACAACAAAGTCCTTCACAACACGATGTTCACCTTTTCAATCGACTACTCCACACCAAACCCAACTCCTGCACACTCATTATCCTCCTCACATTCCTCTACGATTTCCTCCATAATTATGATAGTCCTTATAGTCGGACAAACATTCGATCTATGGTCTTACTTAATGCTACAAAAGCACTTGTCATTGAATGTTCGAGAATACGTGTTAGATTGTCTTTGCACTAGTGCTTTACCGTGTTGAGCACCACTTAAACTACTACTAATGCCACTAGTCCCTTAGTGTTTGCTAATGCAATTTTCTCCTGATCACTCATTAGCTTAAAATTGTTCTGAGATGGGAACCTCCAGAATGATGAAAAACCACCACAATGGGACTTCTCCATCAACTCCACTTTCATAGCCTGGGAACAAACCTTTGTCAAGGTTCATATATTTGCAATCCCATTTTTTCATGTATAGAGAGTTTCAAGCCACTGAAACACATAGCCACTTTTTAATTTTTAGCTTCCCTTAGTTCAATACGTTCAGAATAACACACAAACTCAACGATGTACTTAATCATGGTTCTCCTTCCTTTGATGCTCTCAATGTACATCTTATACAAATTATGCTTGTAATATATATACTAGTTGAAAATGATCTAGTATTAATTGTTTCCTACACCTCCACGATTTGATTAGCTCTTTTTCTTGTCTCTATCTCTGGAGAACTAGTTTTTCCCACCATACAACAACAGTACTTTTCAGCTTGATCGCCACCATCTTAACATGCTTGTTTTCAGGGACATCCATTACATTGAAAAATCCGTCAAAATCAATCTGCCAATCCAAAACTCCACTCTAATGGTTCTGTTGAACAAAGGAATACCAGCCTTCACACGAATATTAGTACTACCTCGTTGATTACCAATTATCGCGCGAACTTCTTCCTCCACCACTTCTTCTTCAGATTCAGAATCCGAGATAATATTGTAGTTTCTTCCTTGGGGATTTCTGGTCCACCTCACTCTCATGCCTGGTCGCTCACCGTTGCTCAGGTTATTCACCTACAACATTTACAAAGCCATTTGGATGTTCACCTGTGCCACCAAAGCAGTAAGGGTTGCACAAAAAACCATGGTCACCTCTTCTAAATCTGCCTTTGTTGTTGATTAATCTCCCATCGTGAATCAAACGAAAAGGAACATGAGAAAGTATGCTCTGATACCACCTAACATAGTCATAAAATGTAAGAATTCGCAATCGCAAATCCAAGTAACGATATGAGTTTACAAACGTCAAACCCTAAGAACAAATACTGAAATTCACTAGGTAAGCATATAAAATCTCCCGAATATTATTGAATCAAAGACTAATTCATTTAGTCCAATAATGTGTCTTTAAATACTGTAAAGAAGTCCTACATAAAAATAATAAGGAAATTACCAAAAAATTGCAAAATATTAAAAGATCCAGCATTTGTTGGCTTATTTTCGTTTCAGAAAAGGTATCACAATAATCATTCAGACACCTGCCAAATCTGTTCTGAAATGCTAAATTTTCGTAATGATCGATTTCTTCCTCGGCTCTTACATCACTTAAAATTTTCTAAATTTAAAATGTGTCTTGAACGTAAAATTTTATTGATATATAAATAAAATGATATAATTCAAGATTTTATTAGATTCGTTGTCACATGTATTTTTCTAAATATAAACTTTACAACCTTTAATTATATATTTAAATATATTAATATTCAAATTTATATACTCCATCCGTCCCAGAAAAAATGACTCATTTACTTTTTCCAAGTCAAACTTTACATACTTTTACCCTAAATATATTTGTCACATGTCATATTGTAATTGATCCCTCACCCCCACATACTCAATTCCCCAGCATAAACAAAATTCTCGATATTTACATGCATTCCCTTCACATAATATATTTAATATCTCAATAATTTCAACCATAATCTAAGAAAAATTCACTTCTGTATGATATCAGAGCAGTACTGATCCTTCCTTTCTTCATGTTCACGATTTTTTATGTTTTGATTTCTTTTTTATTTTGTTCCAATTTCTGGACTGCTCTCGCTCGGGCCTTCCCTAGATTGTCTTCCTTCAATTTCTAGCTAGATTACCCGGCGTTTCCAGGCATCATTTCCGCTACTAACCATTTATAAGCGTCTTCCCTGACTGTCCTCCTTCACGTCTCTTTTTCGGTATCCATCCAATGCTTTCTAGCATTCTCTTCGACATTTCTTCCCGACATCTCTCCAGTCCACTTCGGCATCCTTTTTTCCCATGGTTTCAACGGTAGTTCGATTTTCTTTATCTCAAATGGGCTCAAACTTCGTTTTGTCGGTGCTAAAATTTTACCCAGCGTGTGACATCACGTGAGAAGGTCCTTTTAGCACATGGATTTCATGTTCGTTCTGTTGAGGTCAGTCATTCAAATGTGTAGACTTCATGAGCCTGAAAGTTGAGAGAGTTGACTGTTTGTATTTTCTTGAGGTACTACTCTTCTTTATCTCATGCATTATGTGGATGATACAATCCTTACTGGAAACGACTTTTCGTTCATTCATTAGTTTATTGCTAGAACTGATAAGGAGTTTTACATAAAGGACTTGGGTTATTTACATTAATGTTTTTGGTTTGGAGGTGGAATTTATTTCCTTGGGTTTGTTCTTGGGTAATGAGACGTTAAATGCATGTATTTCTGAAGGCATTTAACATTTTTTGTTATGTTTTTGTGGGTAGATTGTTCGTTTAGATAGGTTTACATGATAAGGGGTTTACATGACCATTTTTGGTTTTCATCTATATCATTCATTTTGTAACCTAATATGAGCCTAATGATTTGTGTCCTTATGAGCACTAGATCTTGTTTTGTGAGCTTATTTGTTGATTGCTCTTAAGCACTACAAAGTATATTTATTAAGGTCATTTTCAAAATTGGTAGATGAATGAAGGCCATGAATCAAAACAGGTTAGAAGATAGCGGGATCGAAGAAAAGAATCCAAGTTTGGAAGTGTCGAACAAAGTTCACGGGTTGTGTAAAATGGCACAGCATATACCATCAGTCCATGCTAAGAAGAGGGTCCTAGACGACACGCCGTGCATGAAGAACTGCATATAAATAAGACCCGGTCAACAGGGTGTGCAAATGTGCACGTTCCGTGCACTCAGAAGCTGGGAGAACAAGGCCTAGACAATGGGTTGTGCAACCCTTCTGATTAGTTCTAGCAAAACATGCTTCCAGAAAATGCCCCGTGCAATACTGCACGGGAGGTGCTGGCCATGTCGTGCAAACCTGCGTGGCCCGTGCCCGCCGACATTAGGATTTTCCAACTTAGGCTTTTTAAGACCTATTTATACTACACTATATATATGACCTTTAGCCTCTTAAAGTTGAGTATGTATATATATTAGTTTTCATTTAGAGTGTTAGGTAGGAAGGAAGGCTAGGAGAATTTTCTCTAGGATTTTCTCTTTCTCTCTCTCTCTCTCTCTCCAATTACAACTTATATTCGTGACATTTATTCTAATGATTGCCATGTATCTAATGTTAGTATAGTAGTTTATTTCTTGGGGTAGTTTTTCATAAGCATGATTTGACATTATTTGTAAGACTTGTTAGGTTCATCCTATTTTTCCATGCTATAAATATAGTGCTTAATTTGTAGTTTAATTTATTATTTTGATTTATGCTAGTATGAAATATGTTAAGATGCACACTTGATTTATTTCTTGCATGATATCGTGCTAGGCTTTAAATGAAAATTTGGGACTGTTGGATTATTGGCGCTATGGTAGTCTTGTGAGTACAAAGAGGATATGTGCATTAGATCCCCTTTGAGTGCCGAGATGGTAATAGAAAATAGTCTTAAATAACTAGTCGTGTGAGAAGTTGCATGTTAGGAGCATCAGACCTACCACTTTGATGTTATTAAAATCCGAGAGGAAACCTAGGCTTACCCCAGTGATGAGCATTTTTAGTTTTTGGCGGCTAGGGTGGCGCATAATGTAGAGTTATCACGAGGTACTAATGTTCTCTTCCCTTTGAGGTCTAGGATGGGTGCTTATAGTGGAGGTCCTGGTCCTGTGATCGGGTTCATTCCCGCATCTAATTATTGCAACCTACGCAAGACATAGTTCCTTAAGCGGGGGGAGGAGGGATTAGCCACGGGAGTAAGCTACGGGGTTGGTTAGTAGCGAAGCATGCCCCTAGCAAGTTACAAAGGAGGTGAGATGTTAAGGAGGGGGAAGAACCATCTGTGTGGTAGACAATGAGAGTTCCCAAGAAATTAACATCTCCACATTATATAATATAACATGAAAATAGGTTGTTAGTTGCTTATGTGAATTAGAGTTTAGGATCAAATCTATACATCGATCATGCGATGCAAATAAACCCCAAGATTAGTTAGTTCATATTTCATCTCGTTTTACTTGCATGCTTGTAGTTTTAGTAATTCCCCTCTTTGTTACTACTAGCTACTCCTCACACACAATTGGGGTGACGCACGAGAGTGAATTGTGTTTGGCTAACCTTTGGGGTCTAATATCTTTGTGAACAACCATGGACTTTCCAGTTTCCACTATCTACGTTTATCGTAGTTAGGAGTAAGGTCAGGAGTAACATATAAATCTTTATCTTTGACCCCATCACCACCCAATGGTGAGCTTCACCAATTAGAACGACCCCGCAAGTATGGGTCAATTTGGGCCAAGCTAAGTATGCCCATGGTATTCTGAGTAGAGCTAGGATGACTGGAATTGTTACCATCTCTAAATCATTTCTTTAATAGTCTTAGCTTCACGGTAGCATCGGGGGAAAGTTTTCCAATCCTCGTGTTTATCGATCACTAGTTGGTGCTTTGCAACATCGCACTATCACTCATCTAAATTTTTTCTTTACGGTCAATTTATTAGTGGTACCTTCAGGATCCTAAGGACGATCATTTCTCACAGTTACTCATATTCTCCGCTATGTTTGTGATACTATGCACTTTTGTCTATCTTTTCACTTAGCTTGCACTTCCGAGGTTTTGCACCACTCTAATGGATATTGGGCTAGTTGTCTCGGGACCTGTCGTTTTACTTATGGGTATGCTGCCTTTTTGGGTGGCAGCCTGGTTTCTTGGAGAAGCAATTCATGGTTTCCCGTTCCATCTCCGAGTCTAAGTATCGTGCTTTGGCTAATAGTGCTGCAGAAGTTGTCTGGTTATCTCATATACTACACGATCTTCGATACCTTCTCTCCAGTTCCCCGTTCTTGCTTTGTTATGATAACAACACAATATTTCTGGCTCAAAATCCCGTTGCGCACAAGTAAGTGAAACATATTGAATATCACTTTGCTCGAGAGCTAACTTCTTCAGGCGTGATTTGTCTCCACCATATTCTTAAGTCACTTTAGCTTGCAGATATTTTCACGAAAGGATTGTGTTAGTATTAAAATTTGTAGTATGTCTAGCGATGATTTGCACCAGCCCAATATGCACCTGAACCTACAAGACATGCAGCGAAAGGTTAGGAAGGCAGGCCCAGGGTCGTGCCTGCTCCGACGCTCCCATTAGCAATAGAAGCCATGTAGAAACATATCTAAGTGAATAGTAGACTGATGGGAAAATCTCACCTCGTGTCTTACACTCTTCCTCGTTATATGCTGTTTGGTGGCTGATAGGACTGGAGCTGTCCCATCAGCGTCCGTAAAAATGCTCCATGCCTGGCCTCACACCCAGGTAGCATCCCCGGGTATACAGGATACGCCCTCATGTCTTCTTTCTAATTACTGGGCCGCTAGGCCCATAGATTATCTAGTCCCCCAGCCAATAGACTGACTAGGTGGATGGACATGCATGCCAATGACTGTGTTGCAACACGGCTACTAGGGAACATGTAGCATCCAAGGGAGTAGGTAGTGTTCTTAGGGGTAGGTAGCGTCCCTGGGAGCTGCTTTCATATTTTCTTGGTACTTTGGTGGTCATTTTTCGATTTTTGAAACAGCCCGCCAATCACACGATCTTCTTTTCATTAATGCACCTATTGGCGATTACGCTATCTGTCTGGATTCCTGCCACGTGTCCCGTTTTGACGGTTTTCTGCACGCTGGCTACGTAACCTTCGCTCTCTCCCAAGGCAGTTATCATTACTTTTTGTCGCTCTGTCTGTCGAGGAAATTAACTGCCTTTGTCTATTTATCTCCCTTTTTCTTTTTGCCTTTTCATATTCTTCATCATTTTCATTTCACCACGTCACTTCTCTATGATTCCGTCTGTGTATTTCCTCTTGGCCTTTTGGTTCTCCGACGACTTTTGACTTCCTTCAGGTACCATTTCTCCCTTCTCCTATCTTCCTTCTTTCCGTCGTTTTATTTTATTACCATGGTTTCCACCATCAGTCCCCCTAAGTCAGAATTGTACTACGACACCACTAACCTTGAGTTCTGTGCGGCTCTAGGTGTCATAGATGCTGCCTTCAATGACTAAAACATCATTTTGAATGACATTCGTGACAATGTTCTTCTTCTTGGGATTAGCCAAACAGTCCTATACGTTCGTGCGGGCATGGTTATCGTTTATCTCGAGGCCCTTGAACAATGTTGTCTTAGGTTTCCTATTTCTCCCTTTTTCCAGGTCGTTCTGGCCTTTTACGAGTTAAACCAAACTGACCTTCCCCCGGATTCTGTTAGGGTTGTTTTAGGCTTTGAGGTTGTGTTGCCTCTTTCGCATCCAACCTTCTGTCACTCTATTCTGCATTTTTTGCCATTCCTCTAGAATGCCCGTGGATTTGACCTTCATGAAGTTCCACCATGATGGGGTCAAATTGTTGACCGATCTTCCCACTCGCATTGAGTGGAAAAGGCGGTTCGTCTTTGTGGATGAGGACCTCGTCCAAGGCCGTTCTGATGAGGAGAGGGTCACTTACCCCTTTGGGCAGGAAAGGGGGCGGGGCTCTCGTCCCACTTCTATTGAAACTTTTCCTCTGCAACCATATATCTCCCGCCTTGAAGTTGTTAGTGTCAGGTGGGATCACCTCTTACGTGATTCCACCCTATGTGCTGTCGACCTGCTATATTTTCTTGACACCGTTTCTCCTGGTGAGGGCCTCGCTGACTTGAGAAGTATTCACTACTTTGGCTAGGCTATTGACTCTGCCTGTTGCCCCCTCTTTGTTTTTATTATTCATTTCTCCTTTTTTTCTTTTCAAAACCTGCTGATCTTTCTCCTTTTCTTTTTGCAGAGATGGCTGTGGTTACTTTTCTCTGGGACCTGTCAAGGCTCCCTCACAGGGCTGGGAGCGGCCGTCCAACCTCCCATGCTGACAACGCCTAATGTCTCCAACTATGAGGTCCACGAGGATGAGCCTGCTCTAAAGAGGGCTCGTCGCAGGCTACAGAGGGGAGGAGAAGATAGTGGGTCAGGTATCATCCTGCCTCCATGTGTCATCATTTCAGAGGAGGTCCTAGAGACGCCAACCTCCGGCCAGTAGGGCCTTGCTCTGGCAACCCAACCTGCTACATCGATCACTTTTTTTTGCACATGAATCTTTTTCCAGGAGGTCTCCTCCAGGCCTTTTACGCAGCCCCTCTGCTCAGACAAAAATGGTTTCCCAGGTCCTCCCCATTCCCCACTTTAATACTTGGCTGTGCGAACGTTCCTTGAATGTCGCCGGCACCAACTCCTTGGCCAGCCAATCAGCTGTGGCCGTTCTTGAGGTTTGTTCTTAATTCTTTCTATTTATTTTCCCTTTGTTTTGTACTGTGCTTACTCATTTTCATTTTCTTTTTCTAGCACCTCTGCTCCGCCAGGTGCATGCAGGAAGAAAATGACAGCTTACGGGGTGAAAACAAGGTCTGATTTCCCTTCATTCCCAGGATCATCATGTTATGAAGCTTGAGCCGGAGAAAGGTATCACCGGCTCTTTGCAGAGCTCCCTGGACTGTACTGAGGCCAAGGTCGTTGATCTGAAAAACTTCCAAGAGTAGGCATTTACTCGGGGCTTCCTGAGCCTTTATTCCCGTGTGATGCGAAGTAATAAGGCATCTGAGCTGTTGAGCGGTGCGCTAATGAGGGCCATCGACCTCTATTATCGCACGAAGAATGAAGATCAACTGCGAGCTGGCCTTGGTAATTCCTTCATTTCTTTCTAGGAGTACAGCTTCACTAAGTACTTCTCGCAGCTGCACCCGGGAATGTCATTGGCCGAGTTGGACAGTTGGACCCCCAACGGTATCCCCCTAAGGCCAATGCACATTCTTCCAGCGGGACCCAGCAAATGGCTGAAGATACGGCAACCTTTGATGCGGAAGTTGCTCAGCAGCTCGAAGAAGGATGGCGAAGCCGGGCAGGTTAGTGCAAAGGGTGAAAGCTGGGAGGTTAGCACCATGGCCGTTGAGCAAGATGGTGTAGGGAAGCCCTAAAGGAAGAAGACTTCTGTTTTTGTCCCTTTGTTGGTTTTTTTTTCATGTTTCTGTTCGTTCCCCTGCTGAGGGATGAAACATTTGTTGACTTGTTGTTTCCTTTTGTAGTAAACTTTGAATCTTTTTTTACTTTGGCCTTTAGTTGAGTTTGACATTTAAACATACTCCCGCCCAAAATGCATTAGCTTATGTTTTTCTCCAGCACTTTCCGTTGTTGGGGTCATTATTCTTTTTATCTTTGGAATTGACCTGCAGTCGTGCTGCTTGCCGGGGTCAGCGTTTTCTGCTTTGACCTACATCTG
The DNA here is from genome assembly GCA_032355605.1 of Rubia tinctorum. Lineage (NCBI taxonomy): Eukaryota > Viridiplantae > Streptophyta > Magnoliopsida > Gentianales > Rubiaceae > Rubia > Rubia tinctorum. The sequence goes on along the minus strand of JAULKM010147913.1, from coordinate 5,302 downwards.
GCTTGCCATTGTGCTAGCTGTTAGGACCAGCATCCAGGCTTTTACCTATGTTCCGACTCATACCTGCTCGATTTTGGCATTGGCTGGGAATTTTTATTTTTTCTTCATTTCCTTAAACTGCTTGAGATTCAGCCTGCACTTTGCGCTAGTAGTTTACCTCGGTGCAACAACTTTAGCCCGAATCGGGCCTTTCTCCGGCGCTGGGTGCTGCCGGAGATTCATTTCCTTGGCCCATTTGAGATTCAGCCTGCACTTTGCGCTGGAAATTTGTGCCAGCGTGGCAACTTTAGCCTGATCTGAGCCTTTCTCCGGCTCTGGGTTCGACCAGAGATTCATTTCCTTAGTCCCTTTGAAATTCGGCCTGCATTTTGCACTGGTAGTTTGCGCCAACGCGGCAACTTTATCCTAAATAGGGCATTTCATCTGCGCTGGGTGCAGCCTGAGATTAATTTCCTTAGCCCTTTAGAGCTCCGACCTGCACTTTGCGCTGGCAGTTTGTGCCAGCGCGACAACTTTATCTTGAACCGGGACTTTTTTCGGTGCTGGGTGCGGTCAGAGATTCATTTCATTAGTCCCATTGAGATTCGGCCTGCATTTTCCCCTGCCAGTTTGCGCCAGCGCAGAAAATTTAGCCTAATTCAAGCCTTTCTCCGGCCGGAGATTCATTTCCTTAGCCCCTTTGAGATCCGGCCTGCACTTTACGCTGGCAGTTAGCTCCAACGCGACAACTTTAACCTGAATCGGGCCTTTCTCAGACGCTGGGTGTGGCCGAAGATTCATTTCCTTTTTATCATGCACTCATAACAAGCATTACAAAAAAAGGAGGGTAGAGACGTAGATCGGCGTTTCCTCGGGATCATCTTCCTTTCACAATCTTTCAACAAATTTGATCCTTTCTGGAACCCGCCTCGCCTACCTGTCATATTAAACAGCCAAAAGCAGTTATCATGAGTACATAAATTTACAATTGCTTCAAGCATAGTACTTTAAGCGTAGTACCTTCTCAAGTTAGCTATGTTCCAGGTTCTGGGAATTGGTCTTCCATCCATCGTCTCCATTTTGTATGCTCTCTTTCCTAGTACTTCAGTCACCTTGTATGGGCCCTCCCACACAACATCTAGCTTCTTCTGACCCTGGGTTTGACTTGCTTCATTCTTCCTTAATGCTAAGTCCCCCACTTTCAAGGATCTCACCCACACCTTGCTCTTGTAGTGTTGTTCCATCCTGGATTTATATGCTGCTTCCTTCAGTGCTGCCTTCTCCCTGAGTTCATTTAGGACCTCCAAGTTCTCCCTGACAGCTTCTCCATTTTCGTCCTGGATCAATGGTTCTGCTACTCTCCTACTAGGCGCTACCACTTCTGGGGGAATTATCGCCTTCGCCCCAAAACACAGCCTGTACAAGACTCTCCTGTAGCGGTTCTTGGCGTATTCCTGTATTCCCACATCACAGTCATTAATTCTTCTTCCCACTCTCCTTTGGCTTGTTTCAGCCTCCTTTTCAGCCCTTGAAAAATTGCTCTGTTTGTCACTTCCGTTTGCTATTTTCCTGCTGGTGTGCTACGAAAGTCAACTGTTGCCTTATGTTCTATTCTGGACACCATGACCTGAAAGGTTCGTGAGCGAACTATTTTCCATTATCGCTTACAATCAATTGTGGGATGCCGAACCTACACACTATGCTCCTCCAAGCAAAAGTTATGATTCTTCTTCATGTTATGCTTGATACGACCTCCACCTCCACCCATTTTGTGAAGCAATCAATTGCCACAAGTAAAAATATCTTTCTTCCTACACCCTCTGGGAATGGTCCTTCAATATTAATTCCCCATTTTGCAAAAGGTCAGGGCGACCTTATGCTAGTCATTTGCTCAGTCGGGAACTTCTGCATTTTTGCGTGTTCCTGACATTACGACATTCTTTGGCAATATTTTCTAAATCTTCCCTCATGGTTGGCCAATAGTATCCTCCCCTTACTGCCCGTAACGCCATTGTTTTTTCTCCCTGATGACTGCCACAACTTCCTTCGTGAATTTCCCTGAGAATTAGTTCTGCCATTTTTGGCCCTGCGCATCTGAGCCAGGGCTCAGTGTCCCTCTTATAGAGCAGCCTGCTTCTGATAACATAATGTTACATCTTTATTTTCCTTGTTCTTTCTTCCTTTTTCCCCTGTCGGCAACTCCTCATGCTCCAGGTACTTGCGAATAGGGATCATCCAATTGGAAACTATCCATGTACAGCCGCTACCTGTCTTGCATCTGTTGACCTGCAGGCTAGCTCCTCAACTAACACTGTCTTAGTTAAGTGCACGTGAGTTGATGAGGACAACTTGCTCAATACGTCCGCCCTGGTGTTTTGTGACCTCGGGACTTTGGTAACATCAAAATCTTCAAATTTAGCCGATAGGCTTCTAACTTTGTCCCTGTATTTCATCACTGTAAGCTCCTTGGCAGCGTACTGTCCTTTATACTGGGTGGCCACGAACATCGAATCTCCGTAGGCCTGCCACTTCTTTTCCCCCAACTTCCTTGCTATTTCCATGCCTGCAATCAGTGCCTCATATTTAGCTTCATTGTTTGAGTCTAGGAACTTGAACCGTAGAGAATAGGTCATCTCCACTCCTTCCGCCTGCTCCCTCCACTTCGGAGGCTCCATCCACGTATAACTTCCATACGTTCATATCCTTTTTCTCACCCCAACTCTCAGGCTGGGACTCCCCTTCTACTATAGCCCCTTTCATCTTTTCCTCATTTGGCATTTCTGCTAGAAAATCTGCCATCACCTGCCTCTTAATTTATCTTCTTGGGGCATATTCGATGGTGTGTTATCCTAGCTCAACTGCCCCACTTCATTAATCTCCCTGTGTTTTACGGCTTGGTCAATATCAGTTTGAGTGGTTGTTCTTTAGAACTACCACAGGGTGTACTTGGAAATACTGCCTTAGCCTCCTTGCTGCATGGACCAGGGCCAACGCTAACTTCTCCTAACCTGTGTATCTTTGTTCGGGGCCTTGCATAGCCCGGTTGACATAGTATACCAGTCGCTGGATCTTGTTTTCTTATTTAACCAGCGCCCCACTTACAACCTCATCACTTACATCCACATACAAGTATAGGGTTTCTCCCTTCCTTGGACTGGTCAACATGGGAAGATATTTCAGGTAGGTTCTCAACTCCTCAAATGTCTTCTCCTGTGACTCTCCCCATTGCACCATCACCTTTTTTCCACACATCTTTTCAACGTTTTGAAAAATGGGAATGCCCTTTCAGCTGCCTGTGACATAAATGATTCATAGCCGCCAGCTTCCCATTCAGGCTTTGAACCTTCTTCACCATGCTTGGCGATTTCATTTCTAAAATTTCCTTTATCTTTTTGGGGTTGATGTGTAGGTCTTCGTTCGACACCACGTTCCCCAGTAATTTCCCCGCCCCACTCTGAATTGGCATTTGGCTGGGTTCTGCTTCATTATGGTCTTCCTGAATTGCAGTAAAGTCTCCCTGGCGTCTTCCACGAAAGTCTCATATTGGCTGCTTTTTATCACCATGTCATCCACGTATACCTCCAGGTTTCTGCAATATGTTTTTGGAAAAATTTATCCACCACCCTTTGATACGTTTCTCCAGCGTTTCTCAAGCCAAAAGGCATCATACGATAACCAAAAGCCTCATTCTCCGTGATGAAGGAACTTTTCTCTACATCACTCTCTATCATTGGGATATGGTGATATCCCTTATATGCATCGAGAAAACATTTGATTGGGTAGTTGGTGATAGCGTTTATCTTCTGGTCGATGACCAGTAGCGGGTAGCAGTTCTTTGGGCAGGCCTTGTTCAGGTCCGTATAGTCTACACACATCCTCTAGCTGCCATCATTCTTCTTAACCAGTATTGGATTAGCCAGCCAGGTTGGATAAGGAATTTCATCATGTATCCCCGTTGCAACTAGTTGGCCCACCTCCTTGTTGATTGCTTCATTCCTTTCCCTGCATAACATCTTCTGCTTTTGCTTGACTGGCTTGTAAGAGGGGTCCACCTTCACTTCATGATAGCCCACATCGTTTGACACCACCGTCATATCTTCCGGCTTCAGGGAGAAAGCTCGCTCGTTTTCCTCCAGGACCTTTATCAGCTCATCTTTCACCTGAGGTGGGAGGTTGGTTCCTATCTGCACCGGCCAGCTTTCATTCAGCCTCACTGTTTCCACTTCTGTAATTTGCTTTGATGGATCATTTCCTTCCGTGATTAACATGACAGACCTTGCTTTGTTGACCTATGTCTTATAGCCCATGTCTTCATCTTCTCATTTCCTCTTGCTGAGCGCAATCTTGTGGCACTGAAGTGTCCATATTATATGGTGATTTTGGTACCTTCTTAGACTCATTTTGGTAGACTTTGATGCTCTGAAGACCCTATTTTACAGTGAATTCTTATTATTAGAGTTGAGAGCGCCTTTATCGCTTTTGTCACTTATAATGAGAATTCCTTGAGACAAGGTAATTATAGGAGATGTGAAGACTTAATTTTTAAGACTATGAAGACTTTTTAAGACTCGGAGAAAGAAAGAAGAGAAGACAACATGAAGACCAAGAAGTTAGGTAATTTTAGGGCAGGCCACTTTAGCCGTCGCGAGTCGCGACGACCACCTGCCCTGACTTACTTTTTGGAATTTTGTACTATAAATAGGGAACACTTTTTCTTCTTTTTTCGAACATTCTTCTCCCCGACTCCAATGGTGAAAAAACCCTATGTTTCCATTTCTTTCATCTTTGTTCATATTTGATTCTATGTTTGAATTGATTTTTGATGTACCCAATTTATATCATATTTTTGGCACATTCGAAGTTTAATTTTGTAATATATTAGGTATTTAATTTGAAGTAAATTGACATTTTATCAATTAGAGGGTTAGAATGATATCACATGTTTTATATCCTAATGTTTTTATTTTTGAAGTCTTTTGAAGATTATTTTGAATAGTTCGGGTTTGAAGAGTTCGAGATTGAAGAGGCGACGGAAGTTAGAAAAGAAGACCAACTATTCTGAAAATTGGTAGAAGATGGGCAGAACACTTGACACTGGCCGTGTCAAAATGACACTGACCGTGTCCACTGACCTTGTCAAAATGACATTGACCGTGTCAAGTGTGCTGCAGCCAAGTTGTTTTATTTTTTTTCTCTTTTAATTCCTAACCTATAAATACTCTCTTCTCTCCCCCCATTTTGGAGAACGAAAAATAAAATACTGACTTCAAACCCTAGTTTGCATTTTAGTCTTCCATCATTTCATCATTTCTCCAATGTATTC
>JAULKM010147903.1:0-17551 GCA_032355605.1 Rubia tinctorum | reverse complement strand
GTTGGTACAGACCAGGTAATTTCCCTTTCTAGCTGTTTTCTTTCTCCCCCTAATGCTGGAAAATTTTCCTCATCAAAATGGCAATTAGAAAAACGAGCTGTGTAACTATTCCCAGTTTGAGGTTCAAGGTATTTAACAATAGATGGGCTTTCAAAGACTACATAAATGCCAAGACTTCTCTGTGGCTCCATCTTTGTTCTTTGAGGTGGTGCAATAGGCACATAAACAGCATAACCGAAAATCCTTAGATGAGATACATTTGATTCTTGACCTGACTCAAGTTGTGGTATGGAGTATTTATGGTACGCACTTGGCATGATGCGAATCAATGCCGCAACATGTAATATTGCATAACCTCATACTGAAGTAGGGAGCATCGTCCTCATTATCAATGGTCTAGCAATGAGTTGGAGACGTTTGATAAGTGATTCGGCCAAAATATTTTGTGTGTGTACATGAGCAACGGGATGCTCAACAACTATCCCAACTGACATGCAATAATTATCGAATGTCTGAGATATGAATTCACCGAACTTTTCAAGTCTGATTTTCTTGATCATATAATCTGGAAATTGAGCTCGCAATTTGATTATCTCAGCGAGTAATTTGGCAAATGCCATATTTCGAGTTGATTACAGACATACTTGTGACCATTTGCTAGAGGCATCTATCAATACCATGAAGTATCAAAATGGTCCACATGGCGGATAGATAGGTGCACATATTTCACCTTGAATACTTTCAAGAAACGCAAGTGATTTTGTTTCAACCTTTCCCGGTGAAATTCTTATGATTAGCTTTCCAAGGGAACAAGCTTTACATTGGAAAATTTATCCTTGAGGAATCTTCTGGTCCTTTGATGGATGCCCATGTGTTTTTTTCAATAATTCTTCGCATCATAGTTAAACCAGGATGACCCAACCAATCATGCCATATGCTAAATAGTGAGGGTTTGATAACTACCGAATTTGATTCAATTGCATTAATATGTGTGTAAACAATTCAGTATGGAGCATTGGTAGTTTTTCTAGTATGTACTTCCTTCCAGATTTATGCATTGTGAGAAACATATATTTCATGGTACCCTCAGTTATAGACTGAGTATCAAATCCATGAGAATATATATCATTGAAACTCAACAAGTTTCTTTTGGATCCGGGCGAAAATAAGGCATTATTTATTGTGTGCCATTTCGCAATGTAAAGTTTGCCCCACCAATTCTTTCAATCAGATCTACATGACCTGATATTGTATTTACAATGGTTTGTGTTAGTTTTATCTTTGAGAAAAACCTTTTATCCTTTAATATAGTGTGTGTTGTTCCATAATCGAGTATGCAAATTTCTTCACTTTTAATCCTTTGGTTGGCTTCACGATTAGCTTTATCCATTTCACCACTTTAACTAAAAGCAAAACAAATTGATAAGAAAGATAATTATTTAGACAATATATAGCAGACCTTTAAAGAAAAATCATTCATTGATATATATATATATATACATATATATATAAAGGATACAAATAAACATCGGACCATTTAGCTTCATTCTCATTAATAGTTATACAATTCCCTTTCTTTTAGTTTCCACCATCCTCTTATTCAGTGAAATCACCAACCGTGTCAATGAAATCATCATTGAAATCGGATGCTTCGAAATGAGTGGATTCATTGAAGTTGACCTCCTTCCTCTTTTCCTTTATGGAGTCCTGGTAGAGTTCACATAAGTTCTTTGGGAGTTTGCAGACTCTTGACCAATGCCCTTTACCGCCACATATGTAACAAGAGGTTCCAGTGCCCTTTGATGAACTGGCAACTTTTTCCCTTTTATGGGTACTTTCATAGTTCCTCTCGTATTGTTGTTTCTTGTGATGGTAGTTACCAGACTTATAGGACAAGTTGTAACCACCTCGACCATGTCCATAACTACGATCACGACCACGACCTCAACCTCATCCAGGACCTCGTCCTCTCTCGATCTTGAAAATAATTCTTGCATTCAGGTTCGTCAAAATAAACAATGTTTGCTTGAGGAAACGATTTTGAGCAAGTCGGACGAAATTGATGATTTTTCACCAGCAACTCATTATTCTTCTCTGCAATGAGGAGACAAGCAATTAGTTTAGAATATCTTTTAAAACCCCGAAAATGATATTTTTGTTGTAAGGTCACATTTGATGCATGGAAAGTAGAAAGAGTCTTTTCCAGCATTTCAACATCAGTTACTGTAAGCCCACAAAAATTCAAGCGGGATACTATTTCTAACATTGCAGAATTAATGTCACTGACTTTCTTATAGTCTTGGAACCGTAGGTTGTTCTAGTAATCGCGGTAAATGGGGAGCATTACATCCTTTTGGTGACCGAATCTTTCTTTCAAATTTCTCCACAGCTCAATTGATTCCCTCACAGTGATATATTCATTTTTTGGGCCTTCATCAAGGTGTCGGCGAAAGGAGATCAAATATCTTGCCTTGTGTGTCCTTGATGAGTCATTCCCTTCTTGGATTATTTCAATGAGGTCCATTGACTCCAAGTGCATCTCAATGTCTAGAATCCATGACATATAATTTTTCCACTAATCTCAAATGGAATGAATTATAGTTTCACAAGATTTGATATGATGATAATTAATAAGGAAAATAAAATTATTCATTAGATTTAATTCAAAATACAGAAGTCTATAAAGATTGTAATAAATACAGAGAAATACAGGATTCTGACTATTAGTAAAGAAGAGCGAAATTCTTCGAAAGAAACATCTACGGTGAGAATACTAACATGAAATACAAAAATCATTACAACAGAAAAGACTAATATTAGTCTAGACATTTCATCAGCAAAATTAGTGAATTGATAGTGAAGAAAAAAATTTGAGGTAGAAGAGTGTGGTTTTGTATTATTGGATGTCTTCGTATTTATACTGTAAAATATAGCCGTTTATAACCATTATATTACCGTTGGAAATATAGCTGTTTTATAGCCATTTTATATTAATTAATTTTAGTTAAATATTAAGATTAGATTATCAATGTAATGCATCAAATAAAAATAGACAAACATATTAGAGGCATAATTAATCATAGAAATATTAAAATGAAGCAGTTAAATATTAGTTAGATGCAGATCACACCATTTTGCTATAAGGTGGCAGTGCCTCTTGTGTATAGAAATATGGTGGTATGTAGTTAGGAAATTAGGAAGTTAGAAAGTTAATCATTATAAATCACATCACATTACCATAAGGTGGCAAAACCTTCTGTATATAGTAATATGGTGTTATGTAGTTAGAAAATTAGAAAGTTAAAAAGTTAATCATTATAAATCACATCACATTACCATAAGGTGAAAAAGCTTCCCGTATATAGTAATTTGATGTTACTTAGTTAGAAAATTAGAAAGTTTAAAAGTTAATCATTATAAATTACATCAGACTACCATAAGGTGGCAAAACCTCCTGTATATAGTAATATGATGTTATGAAACAATAATAACAATCATTAAATTTTTAATGCATCATAACAATCATAAAAGTTTCAGTGCATAATAACAATCATAAAAGTTTTAGTGCAAAGTTCATTATACCCGTGTTATGAACTTACTTGATAAAGGCGTAGAGTGATCGTGCTGGTAACGTGTTATGAAAAATACTAACTTTTGCACTAATTAATTAAGAAAGTGATAAAGAACTTGATATAGAAAATAAGATGGAGAGAATGGAGAACAAGATGAAGAGAAAAGATAAGCAAGAGATGAAATAAGAAATTGAGAATGAGAGGTGCAATTTTCTTCATCCTCTTAGATGTATTTATAGAAGAATTTAAGCGGTAATTACATAGTGTTCCTCTAAATTAAATGAGTAGTAAAATAATTAATTATTAATAAACTAATGAGCATTTTATTATTTATAACAGTAATATTGTTAGTTATAACCAGCCATGATTACGTAAGATTCTCGGGTACTTTTTCCAACCGCTGTATATATTGAGGTTGCAGTTTGTTCGTATAGTTCCGAGTTAAAAGTTGATTGAGAAATAGATATAGGTCATAGAGATTTGACTAGGATTTTCCTCCCAATATTTGATGGTTGTAATTTCAGGCAATTAAGTAGGTACTTAATGAAGAGTTAAACATTGGAGTATGTGTTATTGAAACTTAATTTGGTGCAGATTTTATACTCCCGTTTTTCTATTTATGGTATCATAGGTTTAAGTGTTTTGGATTTAGGTGAAAAAAAATGAATGAAAGAAATTGAATGTAGAAAGTAAAAGGTAGGATGAGTGGATGAAATTGAAGAAATCTCGTCAAAAATGGAAAGAGTGTCAAATATAAAATAAAATTCATTTATATTAAGTGTGTTGTAAATAACAAAAAGAGAGGGAGTAAAAGAGAGCCATATAATCACCCTATGTAGTACGAAAGTTAATGGTTAGAGTTTCGTATTTATTGTCTTTTGTGTAAAAAAGGGTAGATCATTGGTCACAAAAACTTTACATTTTATTTTTTACAGCGTTTGTGTAAATTACCTCAAGCTATATATTTGTTGTAAATAGGCATTTATAAGCCATTCAATTAAAGAAAAAGGCTGAGTACTCTATAAAAGACGAATAATGATAAAGGTTGGAAACCTTATAAAATCCTCTCTTTGAGGATTAATTTTTAAAATATTTAAAAAAATATTAGATATAATTATTATTTAAGTTTGGGTAGAAATGGAGGTTTTGGTCATAATTTGACGCATAATATATTTTCTCTCTATTTTATTTTCAACTGTAATTTCACTATTTAATCAATCAAAATTTCTTAATTTTGATCATAAAATTAAATTAGTATATATCTATAAATATTAGGGTGAACTGGTCCCTCTCTCTATCCTCTCCCTCTGTTACTTTCACTCTATTGTTATTTACAATAAAAACGGTCACTTTTCAACCAAAAATACTGCACCTCCTCCATCAAGCTCCATAACCACCACCACAATCCCAGTCAATTTACAGTAATTCAATGGCGACTCTGCCTCTCAGCGTCAGCCCGCTCTCATACCCAACCATTCGGGGAACCCACTCGCAGCGAAACCCCCAAAATCCAAACCTCAATCCCACCTTTAGGTTGGTAACAAAGTTCAAAGGGGAAACTATTGTCCTTTTTGACGATGAAGAGCTCGATAAGCTATCATAACATTTTAAGAAGCATCTCATCGGCAAGTTTGCTCGCGGCCGCCACACCTTGGAATTTATCATAAACCAATTTAAGAAGATATGGTTCAAAGGCGAACAGACGATCATGATATTGGACGACAAACACATTTTCATCGAATTTCAACTGGATGAGGATACACAGCGGTGTTGGATCAAGAGAAACTTGAACCTGGCAGGCTATTACATGAAGATTCTGAAATGGACGAAGGACTTTGACGTCAACGAAGAGCTACCAATTGTTCCTATATGGGAAACTGTCAAATTCCCCCCTGCTCATTTCTTACATCCTGAATCCATACCTCATATAGCAAGCAGGTTTGGGAACCGTATTTTTGCTGACCCCTCCCCCTCCCCACTCCCCACCACCCCACACACAAAACTTTTCCATGCCTCTACTATTAGAATGTGAATTTAGATGAACCTCACAACTCCATTACCAAATCGAATTAGACTGGGCTCTAGGGTAGAGAGAAAATGGTATTCAATTGTGTATGAAGACAATCCAAGCTACTATCTTAAATGCTCAAAAATAGGACACATAAGTCTGGACTGTAAGCAAGGTACTCAAATGGGCACTAGAGAACCGAGAATCAACAAGATACCAATCAAAAGGGGAAACATGAAAACATAAATTCAACACAAGATACAAAGCTCCCAAACCCAGGTGAACCCAAACCCGATACACAAGAAACTGGACTTATAACTTCACTCATTTTACCCCAGTTTTTAAAGTTAGCTCAAATAACCGAGGTAAAAAGTGTTTTCGCAGTAAATAAAATATTTTTGAAGTAAATAAAAATATTTTACCTTGGTTTAAAAAACTGAAATAAATAATATGTTTTTTACCTCGGTTATTTTGTTAATTGACGTAAAATATCAAAAAATGGAGTAAATAATGTTATCGAATTGCGTGTGAAGTCGCATATATTGTTTCAGCAGGGCGTGAGAATTCACATTCTACGTCGTTCCAATCGACATGTTATGCGACAAAATACCGACGTCGTTGATATATAAAAAATAGAATAAAGCAGAAATAATGGACTTTTGTAAATGAAGATGTGTTATTTAAATGGTGTAATAAATGGAAAAACCACAACAATTAATTGTATATTGTTTACTTAAAGTACTTAAATTATTAGAAAAGTCAAGAACATATCCTTACAAATAGTACATCAATTAGAATAAGAATTGTCTCATAGTTTCAACATAACATAAATAGTTTCAACATAACATAAATTACAATAAACTCAATCAACTCGGAGTATAATGACCTTGAAGACAATTAGCCCCCCAGCTTGTTACACCTCGGAAAAAAAGTTGTCCCTGATGCGTAGGGGGTTTTAAAGAAAGGAACTCCCCAAAACCCTTCGGGGACGGAGCCTTGATCTTCCCACCCCCTGAGTAGTTCATACGCCACTCTGTTCCATAGCACCTTAGCACAACGGGGGTCTTCTCAGTCGACATGAGTGATACAATCTCTCGAAGGGAAGTACTAAATCAAAAAAAATTGATTAGAAATATATGTATATATGTGTGTGTAATTAAGAACAGTTAATATTAACGAAAAATGCTTAAAAAGAACAATTAATAATCTGTTGCTTCAAGGTGCAGTGGAATCATATGTTATCAGCAGCCATTGTATGATGTTCAAGATCGTACACATGAGACTCTGGATTGCTCCGTTGTGCGGAGAACTACTTCAGAACAAAGAAATATTAATTGTGGTAAACTGTGAAAATTTATTAGCAAAAATCTTTGTAAAATGGTAAAAGACATGGAAAGTGGGGCGGCTTGAGAATCATTCGCTTGCCATTTGTCCTTAATAACAGAAGAAAATGTTAAGGGCATATCGGACCTGGAAATATAGGGTGTGATGTCGCTCCTACGTAGCAAATACATGCGGTCCTAATTAGTGACTTGGTCTACATGTACCCGCGATGTTGCTACAATGTCGAATACATCAAACAAAAGACCGATGCAGGAACGATGTCGCATTTAAAAATGTAATGTAAACTGAAATGCTTGTACGCAGTGTCATTAACCAATCGGTAACACCGATGGTATATCCGAACTAAGTGCAACGTCTCGTGTATATTCCTTGACATATGAATATACGATGTCGCAAAAAGTTTGTAAAGACCTATATGTGATCGATAGATAGTCAACGTCACATATTTATGAGGAAACTATGGAAAAAACACAGAAACCCAGAAAAAATGATGCTTTAAAAACATACAAGTACTGAAAAATGTTCAAAACCATACCAAAACATAGTACGTATATATACATTTTAGGAAACTTCACAATCTAACATATTTAAGTAAGAACTAGAAAACCAAAATGCACAACACATTCACAGACCATAGATCGGACAATGTAAAGCAACAAATCTTGAAAATTAGGTGTTAGAAGTGTTGAAAAACTATACCTTTGAGATGAGAGTAGAGTAGAGATGTGTGAGACTGTTGGAATTTGCGGGAAACTTGTGAATAGAAATTTGAACTGAATTCGAGGGACCTCATATTTAAAGTTTTTGGGGTGTGACGTCGTTTTGGACCCTTGTGTTGTCCACCTCGCATAGTTCAACGTTGCACCTATGTCAATAACAATGAGATAGAGTCGACCTATGACCGACGTCAGACGTACATATCGGTATAACAATTTCCCTACATGCTAAAATGTTAAAAAAATCAAAATTTCTAATTTATTTAAATAAATTGCTCACATCAAATGTTTAATAGTATCAGTATGATTGAAACAAATATTTCCTTACACACAAGTCTTGGTTTTATTCAGTGTGACCTTGAACTCCCTCTCCATACTGCTGGTGGAAGGAACCAGAGTGGTCCTCGATATCTATCCCATGCTGCTTTCTTTTATAGATGGAAACATTAGTCGAAATTTATGATGCTCATGTTGTTTTTGGATCATAAAATATTTATCATATACTCATGTATTTAAATATATACTCATGTTGTTCAATATATGCTAGGTTCAGTGAACGCTGCTTACATGCAGGTATCAATTACTCCAGAGGTGAGATCAAGAAAATGAACAGGGAGATTATGAAATAACTGGAAGATAATTACAGAGCCTCGCATTTCGGTAATAGGATGGGGTGAAGATCAGAGCCTACACTGTATATGCCCTGCTTTTCAACGTAAAGGAGTTTGTCATAAAGCTTCCTAACCCTAGGTGTGTGTTCATGAGCTTTTAGAAAGTATATGGGGATGGTGTTTAATTATAATTTTTTAATTGAAATGGCCCTCCAGGATTATTATTGTTTCATGTTAATTTGCATACAATGTATATTTTTATAATTACTGTTCTCTGAATTGCAGGAAGGAAAGTGAGTTACATATGAAGGATTTAATAACATTAGAATAAAATTCAAGAAATAGATAATATTAAATGCATGTAAATAAATTTTGTTTTGAACTCGAATAAGTTTATTTTAAACAATTGTTGAACAGTCAGTACAACTAAAATATGCGGGGAAGAACGTAACAATAAAAACTATAGGGCAACCATCATTTACCACCTTGAAATATAGCGTGTCCCTAATTTGGGGTTCCACTTTATCAAGAAACCTACTAAACCCCTTCGGGGTCAAGGTCTTGAACTTCCTGTTTCCCGAGTAGTGCATGTCATACTCCTTTCCATTGCACCGTAGCACAACGGGCAACTTGTACGGAAGTAGGAGCTCTGAAACCTGGTTTGGGGCATACTAATTTATAAACAAAAAACCACATTTAGTAAATAAGAAAGTAAGTTAATGAAAAAGTCAATTGAAAATAAAATACATGTGTAACAGGGAGGAGTTACCAAAATCAAAATTGCACCACAGTTTGACTGGGTAAAAATGTTGACAAAGTGTGGAATGACACCCCCGAATGTGGTCCGCTGACAACGATTCTCATCTGAATCGCTAGGGATGTGCATTGGTCAATGAAATTGTTAATGATATAATCAGATAATAAATAAGAAATTTAAAGGAATTTAAATTTGAACAAGATATAACTCACCTAAATCAGGGCACGTCTACTCGTACTAGCAGTGTTAGCAATGATTCCTAAAATTCGAAATATATTGGCTCAATTAATTTATTTTGTCGGCAAGGCGTCACACTTAGTTGTCAGACCAAAAATTGACTTGGTTAACATGTATGAGCAACGTCGCTGATACGTCGGGTCATGGTAATACGAAAGTCAACATGTTAAAGCGACATCGCTAACCAGTCAGAAAATTATTTGGTTAAACGAGAACAGCGCGATGTCGTATTTAAGTAGTTTTAGTAAAACAAAAGAGGGAGTGACATCGCTAAATGATCACTCAAAACAAAGAAAGATCGATGAACTAGCGATGTTGCATTCAAACCTAACAGACCCATTCTCAACAGCAGAAAACCGGAGAAAACAAAGGTTATAAACAACAAAATAGGGCTGGTTGACAGATGAGAACGTAAAACCCAAATTCCTACAACCTAGAGCCAAAATCCATGGGAATTTCAATACAAAAAACAATAAAAATATTGATACAACATATACATATCAAATTTAATGAAAAATGCAAAAATGAAAGTACTCTAGGGAATCTAGAAACCATACCTTTGAGAAGATGGGTTGAGGGACTGCTGAAGTTCAAGGGAAAGTTGAATGTTTGAACTGATGTATGAGGTGGACTCTATATATATATAGTCGGTACAAATCATTGTGAATCTTACCTCAGACATAGTGACGTCGTAGATCAGCCAAGCAAACTGACATGGTACCGATGTAGAAGCAAAGTAGGCTAATCTGTATGTGGGTCTCACCATTTCAGCTCACTAGCATAGCAATGGGCCTATGTTTGACCAAAAGCATATGCAACGTCGTATATCCCTCGTGTTTAGTGACATTTGACCGACATGTTACCAACGTCGTTTCGCATTAAAGTGAGTCTCACCATTTCTTCTCATTAACATAGCAATTGGGCTTATGTTTGACCAAAATGATCATAATTGACCTTAAAAACAGTTAATAGTATATTAGATACTACTAATTGAAGTTTATAAATTTCCATGAATTTTATAGACGTCCAGTTTGATTTGAATCGATTTTAACACAACCGGTGAATTTTATTGATGTCTAGTTCGATGGGAACCACGACATAGAATCGCATGAAATTTCATATTATTGGTTTTTGAAGAAATAAAAAATAGAATTTCGTCAATCACAATTTTCAAAGCGATAGTACATGGGCTAGAGTAAATTGTAGAAGATTACTTACAAGTATACAAGGCGTTATTTGAAAGAACCCGTGGAAGTATATATGGAATAAGACTAGTTTCTCTACAACCCTCAGTTAGTATAAGTTCAAATTCGGATATCAAAATTTCTTTTCCGGCCAATCGTAATCGGGTTTGGGACTGACAGTGTACTTTTATAATTTTTCACTTAGGTAAATCATTTCGACAGAGTGGCAGAACTTGAAATATAAAACTAGAGATACACTTAACCGATTCACCAATTCACAATCACAATTTTTTGATTTGTTCATGGATGGATATACCGGGGTAACCGTTTGTCATTTTTGTTAGTATTCCATTAATACCCTTACGATAAGCGTTATGAAAATGATGATTTCCACCACATATAATCGCATGAAATTTCATATTCTTGATTTTTGACGAAATAAAAAGATAATAGAATTCCGTCCATCACAATTTTTTAAAGTGATAGTATATGGCACAGAGTAAATTGTAGAAGACAACTTAAAGGTAAATATATAAGGCTTCATTCAGAAGAACTTGTGGAAGTATATGGGGAGTAAGACCAGTTTCTTTACTACCCTCGGTAATATAAGTTCAACTTCGGATGTCGAAGTTTCTTTTCTGGCCGATCGTAATCGGGTTTGGGAATGCTAGTTTACTTTTATAATATGGCACTTAGGTCCCTCCAATAGGGTGGGAGAACTTGAAATATAAAACTGGAGATAACAATTTGCTATTTACATTTTCATAACAATGTTGTTCCCAATCTTAACATGGAGTAGTTTATTACATTTTCCAAAATTAGATTGTGACCCTTATGTGCGACGTTGCAAATTTATCGCAAAAAATGAATCCTAAAGCGACCCCTCTGCGACGTCTCCTGAATTGAATTTTCTAGCGGGAACAAAAAATTTGAACAAAAAATCCCCCCGTCCATTTTTCATGTCAATAATATTCAGCAACAGCACTCTTCCTCCAAACCCAACTACATACCATCTTTTCCATTTCACACCAATACAACCAATAAAGAACTCAATCAATTTGCTTCTCCAAAACATCAACAAGCATATGACGATGGATCATCTCATGGTTCAAATTAATTGAGGTAGTTTTATATACATTCCATGTTCATTTCACATATTTATTACCATATACCTCCTATATGTTTTTTCCCTCATTGATCAAGGATTGGATAGTTTCATAAAGTATGATGATTGTATAACAAGTTATATAATGTATATTTTTCATGTTTTCTAGATAATGCAATGTTTATACGGTGTGATAAAAAAGGCTTAAATTGGGGCTGATTGTGGACTATAATCATGTCTTCGTATGAATACAGGTTGAATGTACGACGTCGGTCACAGATAATCGTCCCATATGATATGGGACCGGACGATGACCGACGTCGCAAAAGCTATGAAATGATTGTCATATCTAAGAATGTCTGATGTAGCTCTTTAGTCGAACTTTGCGACTTTGACCTCCACTGCATGCGACGTCGCTTTCAAGAAGACCATGTAATTTTTTCCATTTTGAGATTAATGTCGTCTGCGTATAACTATATTATGTGTAAATCACTAGGGTACCACCCAATTCTAACATAAATTTTGTTTTGTGTGTATTCAATGTAATAGGACAAAGAGAGTTATCGATGGACTCACTGTGCAACGTAAACAATGTATCTTCAATACAATTAATGTTTGAATTTCATATTAACCTCATGTATTTTAATATATTTAAACATGTATATTCCATAATTATTCTAGTTTTTTTTGTTCCTTGCATTCTCATTCTTTCCGACAATTTTCCGACATCAATTGCACAACAATTCATTGTCGTATAATGTGTGAACATGTCACAAGTGTTGGAACATTGAGTAACATGTAATGGCTATCGACGAGAAAATGTTTGTGTAATCAAATATTAAATGTTATAATATTGTATAAGAACCGATGTCTCTGAGAATAATCTGCGACGTTGCACAAATCGGTGAAGCGACAAAACCTTATGGACGTCTCATAAACCGGTGGCATTTTTATAGATGTCGCCCATACAAAACGACATCGTATTTAACAGCCTTCCACGCCAGCAGGTATACAATGATGGTGCCCTGGAACTTACGATGTCGCAAACCATTATCCACGATGTTGCTATCATTTACCTGTGATATCGACATTGACAATGTCACAGCAATTGCAGTCCTCTCATCTTGCTTTTTCCAATCATCGGCATTGCCCCATATGCACGATATCATTCTGAACGATGTTGCAACTACAAAATCCAATCATTGGTCATCTTCCTTGAACCGACGTCGCTCACAAACCTGCCAACGTCGGTCCAAAACCGAGGCAAAAAGTACCTTTTTACCTCGGTTTCGAACCGAGGTAAAAAAAAATATACTTTTTACCACAAAAGTATTTACCTCAGTTTTTTTTGGACGAAAAACCAAGGTAAAAAGGCATGTTGAACCGAGGTAACATGTGTTATTTCTTGTAGTGATATGAACTTTAGCCAGAAATACCCACAACTTAAAATCAAGCAACCCACAAAAGCTCAGAACTCAAACAACATCTTAACCAAAATCACTAAAACATATGAGGAGATAGAAGTTTTTGAAGATGCACAAGACCTATTCAAACTAGTAGAAGCAGTGAAGAAATCAACAAAGTACCATAGTAGGGCAACCACACTATATTGGAGGGTTAAAACCCCTATTTCAGCTTACCATCATAAAAGAAAGGACAGTAAAGGAAATGAACACTCATAGAAGTCTGTTAATGACCTGAAAATGAAGGATTCCAAGAGTAAGACACAAATAATTGACAGAGCGACACTCACAGAAGACCTGAAAAGTTTCAGCAACAAATTTTCTATACTATATCAGGTATGCAACCACAAGATCAGCAACACACAAAATCTGCAGACATAGACCAGGAAATAGGAAACCCGGAAACTTCGAGTGAGCAACTTGATCACAATGGTTAAAACATGGAGGCAGCACTGAGTATGAATCTGGAGCTCAATAAGGAAGCTGAGACAAAAACAATGGAGCTCAACAAGGAGATGGATTCCAAAAAGTACACAATGGAACTCAATGAGGAACCTCATCCAGGTACATCTGGTCCCAACTTTCTTGGTAAGAATTTCCTTACTTCTCCTAACTTGATAATGACTCATGCAATGAAGAAAAATCAGTTTCCTTATGTATTGTAAACCTGGAATGTGAGGGGAATACTGAAGGGACTGATACAGATCAAGAAACTAATTGTAACGCATAAACTGGACATCCTAATCCCGACAGAACCAAAATAGGAGCTACGCAAATAGAGGAATTTATACAGTTAGGATTTCAGGACAACTTTGCTTCGGACGACGATCACATTTGGATTTTTAAACATAATAATTTAACACCTAATCTGATGTTCAAAAATAAAATCTTCATTCAGATAGAGGTAATCAACCAAATAACTCAGATAAATTTCCCATAATAGAGCGGGAAGGTCACTAATGTACTCGGCAATCCAGGAAAGAATAGAAAACACAGATAAACCATGTCATTAACTGGAGACTTTAATTCCATTAGGAGTATCACAGAGTACAAAGCCAGAGGTTGTCCAAATCTAAACTCAATTAATGAGTTTGATAATTTCCTTACTAGTAAGGACCTAACTGAAATCAATACAATTGGGAACTTATACACATGGACAAACGGCAGGAAACATAAAGATAGTGTGCTGGAAAGGCTTGATAGATCAATAGGATAAATAAAATCATTCCTGAAAAACTGGAACAGAACTGAGTTTGGAAATGTTTTTAAAAATGTCCCCAAAGCAGAACAAAAAATTGATGAATTAGAAGTGCAGCGGGACAGGACTTGCAACATACAAACTCGGATACAAACTAGAATTTTATTAGCTTAATGAAGCTAATGCAAAACTTTTAAAAGCTTTAAAAGAGGAACATGAGCACTAGAAGCAGAAGTCCAGAAAAAAAAGTGGCTGAAAAACGGGGACCTAAACATTGCCTTTTTCATAATAGTGTTAGATCTAAACATGCTTGAAAATTCAAAAATATGATAGACAATGGATAGAGGATCGGGATGAAATAGGGGACACTGCAGTTCAGTTTTTTTAACACCTGCTATCATATAAGACAACTAAGCATTCAGGAGTACAGATGAACTATTTTCTAGACCTTATACCCCAGGCCATAACTAAACAAGAAAACATAGAACTTATGAGACCGGTAAGACTTTATAGAATAGTGTTCAATTTAAGCAAAGATAGTGCACCTAGGCCTGGTGGCTTCCCGGATTTGTTTTATAGGAAATCTTGGGATTGCATTAAGGTGAACCTCCTACAGGCAGTAAATGGATTTCTTTGTGGAGTGAAAATCCTCAAATCATTTTGTAGCACCCTAATCACTCTAATCCCAAAAACCTAGACCCAAAAACATTTAAGTGAATTCAGGCCCATAAGCTTAACAAAATTTTCAAACAAAATACTCTCCAAATTGATCTCGGACAGGTTAAAGCCACTGCTATCTAAATGCATATCCGGTGAACAGTCAGCCTTTATACAGAATAAGGAGATAGCAGACAACATTTTCATCATGCAAGGGATTGTAAAATTTTTAGATGGCAGATCACATTCCATGAACATGATAGCTAAGATAGATATGCAACATGCGTTGGATAGGGTCTCATGGCCCATGTTGAACTCCCTATTTTTGAAATTTGGATTTCGTTGGCACATTTTTGCACTGATCTTAGGCTATATACATAGATCTTGGTTCTCAATATTTGTAAACGGGGCCACCTATGGTTATTTCGAACCTGCTACAGGTTTGAAACAGGGGGACCCTCTCTCCCCCACTTTGTCCAACTTCAACACAAAATTATTGAACAAAATACTGAAATATATGTTCCATAGTAGGTATATTGACAGGTTCAGGCTCCCATATGGATCAGCAACAATCACACATCTTTCCAATGTCAATGATACTGCCATCTTCCTAAATAACCATGTAGATTTCCTAAAAGACACCAATAAAGCCTTAAATAACCTTGTAGATTTCCTAAAATGCTGTGAAACTTCCACTGGGCAGAAGATAAATTTCAGAAAAGTTCATTTATGGTGGGAAATAAAACTAGTGCAATTAGGAAGAACATCATTAAACTTAACACAAATATGACACAAGGATCTTTACCCTTTAATTACTTAGGTGTCGTTGTCTTTAAAAGGAAAAAAAGGAAAGCTTATTTCCATAATCTCATTGAAAAAATCAACCCTAAGTTTGAAAACTGGAATAATAGATGGTTAAATCAAGCTGGCAGGATCATGGCAACAGAGCATGTACTGATGTGCATCCCCCAGCATACATGGTGTATTATGGCTCCTACCTCACACATGCTGAATAAAATTCAGTCAACC
Source organism: Rubia tinctorum (assembly GCA_032355605.1). Classification (NCBI taxonomy): domain Eukaryota; kingdom Viridiplantae; phylum Streptophyta; class Magnoliopsida; order Gentianales; family Rubiaceae; genus Rubia; species Rubia tinctorum. The sequence continues at coordinate 1,670 of JAULKM010147903.1, read as the reverse complement.
TGCTCAGATTTCCTATGGGGGAAAACTGATGATGTGCACCATATAGTATGCATTATCGATGAATTTAACACATTTAGTATCATCTTTTGTTTGGTTGATTGCAATTTTTAGTTAGGTTTCCACGACAAAGGGTTTAGATGACCATTATTGGTTTTCTTGTCTAAATACCAAGTTTTGCAGACTTAATTATAACTAGTGGATACTTTGTATTCACGGGCTCCTGGATCTTCCCTTTTGATCTCATTATCAGGTTGCTCGTGAGTACATTCTTTTTATTTATCTTTCAGTAGAAAGCCACGAACCTTAAATTGTGGTAGTAGATTTTCAGGCCACTCGCAAAGGAAGTAGTAGATTTGAAGGCCACGAGAATTAACACGTGGTAGTAGATGGAATTGGGACCAAGAAAGGCAGATTTGGAATTCACAAAGGCCAAGTCCAAAGCAAAGGAATTATTGTCCTGGAGTTGCATGGATTTCGAGGAAAGATCCGAGAAGAATAAAAACTTGAGGATTGTACCATTGGACTTGTCTTCTTGAGAGTTATTAAATCAACTACAAGAACTCTCAAATTAGACCAACGGTTCATTCGTAGCGGAGCCAAAAGGTTTGGCAACCGAACCAACAGCAGTCGGCACAAACCGCACATGCTTGGCAGGAACCAAGAGCTATCACGTCTTGTACTAGATGGCACAACCCGTGTTGGGTAGCCTTGGCATGACCAGTATCAACCGACACGGGCCGTGTCAGATATCCGCACGTGGGTACCCATTTTGGCTGGATGTGTAACTCCAAGTCGCTTTTCGCTCCAAAATTGGCTAAGTATGCGGGATGCACCAAGGTATTGATAAAAAAGATCATTCAGCCGATGGGGCATGCCAAACAATGCATGGCGTGAATCCGAAGAAGCAAAAAGAAGACCCAGTCAATGGCTCACGTTGGATAACATAGGCCGCATCGGCGGGAAGGGGAATGACTCGTGCTAGAGCCGGTACCCCATGCCAGGATGTCCATCATTCCCTACGTCAGAGCCAGCGCCAAGCACCAGCACAACTAGCACGATTATTTCCAGGTACTGTGCTCCGCGCCAGTGCGATCGGCACGGACTCTGGCACAAATCACCCCCAACACCAATTGTGGCTGCTAGGGTTTTATGCCACTTTTGGGGATATATTTGTGCCCATTTCACTACTACAATATATATAGACCAAGACCAATTAGGGTTTAAGCATATGTTCATATTTTTTCAAATCAAGAGTAGTTTAGAGAGAGAAAAGTCTCCTCCTTCTCTCTAGATCTCTTTCTTTTCATATTTAATTTTCCTTTTTCCCAAAATGGCATTGAATCCAATGAAATACTTGGATTCAATATCTAGAGCATAGTTTTCAAAGTTGGGGTGTATTTGTATTCATTATTAGATTTTGGCTTTTTGAGATTTAGATTCTCCTATCTTAATTCCTACGAATATTTGTGATTGATTTGTGATTTATCTTCTTTAAAGATTTATGCTTTTCCATTATTATGATGCATCCATACATGTATGCTAGCATATTATCTTGTTAGATATTATTGCTATCTTGGGAGTGTTAGAATTATGGAGTAGGTTCAAGAACACGGGTGAGATGAGTGCATTCATGTTACCTTGATGAAATATCTTTGCATGTGTTAAACCAT
>JAULKM010147883.1:0-16197 GCA_032355605.1 Rubia tinctorum | reverse complement strand
GGCGACGACGGGTGGGGGTGAGGGCGGCGGTCTGCGGGGGCGGAGTCCAGCAGGAGGACTATGGTTTAGTGAAATTTGGGCATGGGGCTAGTATTAATTAGTACATTAGGGGTTTATTTTAGTATTAAATTAGTGCTTATTAATAGTATTAAATTTGGGCTTATTAGTATATTTACTATATTAGGGCTTATTATTAGTATTATATTTAGATTTCCAACTATGGTTTAGGGTTTATAATTAGTATTAAAATTAAAATAAGGTTTAGAGTTTGTTGATATTAGGGTTCCCAATTAAAATTAAAATGAAATTAAAATAAATTACATGGTTTAGGGATTTTTAAATAAATGATATGATTTTCTTTAAAGTAAGAGATTATGATTTTCATTAAAGTAGGGGGTTAGGGTTCTATCATTAATAGAAATAAAATAAATGAAAGGGTTTAGGCTTTTTTAAATAAAGGGTTTTGGGAAATGGGGTTTTAATTTGAAATAAAATGAAATTGTAATATGGAAATTAATGGGAAATCCGAATAAAATTTTAATTAAATACAAGAATACGAAAATGTTGTTCGGATTTAATTAAAAAACTGAAATAATATTAAAATATATAATATTTTATGGTAAAATGAGCAAACATAATATTATGAAAGTAAATTTTAGATATAAAATAATATTCTAAAAATAACATTTCAATAGAAAAATGTGAAAATAAAATTTGATGATAGTCCTATTTAATTAGTAATTGTTTAGGTAATTAACTGAAATAAATAATTTTGCATGTGCATTATATTGAAAATTTTGCTAGATATTTGTTACTTATGTTATACCATTTGATTATACATAACTGAATATATAATTTATGGAAATATAATTTTAAAGTAAATAGAATAAATGCAAAGTCTTGGGAAAGATGGTCTTTCCATAACCTTATGGAAAGATGAGGTTTAATTATAATAATAAAAGTTAAAAGGTCTTTGTTGCAATATTGAAGTTTTATTATGCAACGTGTAGTAGTTATAAATTTTATAACCTGGTTCATACTAACAAAAAAATTTATCTTAATTTTTTCTAATTTACACTTTAAACCTTGGTATTTCCATGACTTATGGAAAGATCGTCTTTCAAGAGACGAACTCTAGAATAAAATGAAATTCTTGTTTGGATTATATTGAAAATAAATATGATACTATAATATAAAATATTATAAGAATCTAGAAGAAAACATAATAATATAAGAAGTATGTTTATGAAAATGACACATGAATAATTTGATGATAGTCCCATTTCATTTATAATTATTTTGTAACTGTCAGAAATAATTAATTGTTTGTATAGAAAAAGTTGAATGTTTTGTTAGGAATTTGTTCTACATGTTATACCATTTCATTATACATAACTGAATATGTAATTTATTATATTTCACATTTAACATTTTATTTCTATATGTGTTATATATTCCTCTCGTAATTAAGTAATTGTTGGGCTGATAATTTTATTTCATATATTACATATGAGCGATGACGGCATATGCGTTGCTAAAGGTCATAGTATACATGAGAGGGGGATTAGTGCGTCCTCCAGATAGGCGAAAAGTATACCGTCTCTCCAGGAATAATTGCCAGATTTTGTGTAAGATGGTGAGGTACACGTTGAGCCAACTTCTCCAAGGGCCGGTGGTACTTTTAAGCCGATGGGAACCTGGGATGGTCCGGATCTGAACATTGTCACTCACAGTGGAATGTATTCGTTACGGGATGAAGGAAATTGGCGATCATTGTTCCATCAAGGGTAGAGCCATGTAGTCTCAATGTAATTAATAACTTCTTCGTTCAAAGACCAAGCAACCCTAAAATTTGCCAATGCAGCTTCGTATGCAACAACGGTAGTGCCATTGCAAACTCGGGACCAGTTACCATTTTTTAAAGATGCCATGTTCCTCTTACTCCCGGTCAACATAGTAACACATGCTTCCACATCTTTGTTAATATGCCAAGTGCAAAGTAAATGATTCGAGTCTAAACACACTATCCAAATTGGCCTAGTCAATTCGAGCTCAGAATCTTTGACTACAACCTCAGGGACCGGTTCTTCGAAAAGCAATCCTCTCAATTCCCCAAGAATCCACTCATAAGTATATGTCGTTTTTTCGACGACAAGGGCATAGGCGATCAAAAAATTCAGGTTACACAGAGACATGCCAACCATCTCAATCAAGGGCATGCCGCATCGATTCGTCTTGTACGTTGAATCGATGGCTACGATCCATGGATAAGTCTGGAATGCCACAACACCTTTAGAATGAGCCAAGAATTACTGGGTCAGGGTACCGTCAGGAGCTGGCTGATGGCTATTAACGTATCCACTGGAGGTTGGCAGGTGCAAACAATTCTCCGATGTGTTGCGTCCACCTCGTCTTCCTCTTCCATAAGCTGATCGCTCATTATATATTTTCCTAATAGTATGATCCAGGCTCGGAAATTCACGATTGATGCTCACATTGATATGCCTAGGAGCTGTCTCGGCATCCGTCAATTCTCTAATCATTGATTTTGCTTCGGCATGAAGCCTGCTACTCTGTCTATTCTCCTCAGGGTATACAGAGAACTATGGTTGTGTGTCCATTTTCGAGGATCCTTTCATAGTTGAATGTACCAACCCCCCTGATTTACTCTCCTGCATAACAATCATGAAAGGGCAAGAACAACTTCTAGTCGACGTATTACCTCTTCGGACGACATCCGAATCACTTACATCAACGACCTTATTAGTCAGACCAAGATTGCAAATATAATATATCCTCACGGGCCCATTATTATTATTTTTGTACGATAACATCACAAGTTCAAATCCAACACGAAGGGTTGTCTGTTGTAGGTACGAATAAACTTTGATTTCACTTGGAAACATATATGCTATCGCGAATGGTGAGCAACCATTCTCACCGAGAACCGCTCCAGATGAGTAATCGCCATCCTTAAATAACATTACATACGAAGCCATTATTTCCGTGCACAAAAATAATGTAAAGACAAAGATAATGTTATCGTACATCATTCTAACAACTAATGAAAAATAAACCTTACTTTTCTTCGATACTACATGACATCCACCTCCGCAGATTTAAATTTACATAAATCTAACTGCTAGTAATGAAATCGACACCCATATTATTGTACAACCACATTTATAACCAATAGTCTATCAATTCATGTGTACGTGTTTCTTAAAAATGACAAGAAACACATACATATGATATATAATCTTATAAAAATAATTTAATCCTTTAATTTTTTTAAACATATACAACGTAAAATTAACATATTATCAACTCTTAATGATGAAATTTAGAACAATATTAATTTCAACATTTGGAGTCATACATACACCATGAAAAATGTTAACTATATTCTAAATTATAATAAAATATCACAACTTTTAAAGATGAATTAAAATATAATATTATAAAATTAATTTAATCCTTCAATTTTTTTAAACAACTAATAAGTCATAACTTTAATAAGTCATATTTTCTATAATTTTAATATTCAGATTATAATTATTTATATTTCAAGATATAATCTAAATCAATCAAATCATTTATTCTAAACCCCTAAAGCCATTTTAAATAATAATGAGATATCACAACTATAAAAGATGAAATATAAAATAAAATCTTCTATTTAAACAACTAATACGTCAAAACTTCAACAATTAAATTAAAAAATACCTCATAACACATGGACATTTGAAGACCCAAAAATAGAGTAAAAATTATAAGAATATTTTTTCAAAATCTAAAAATTTACCCCATGTTTAATAGACATTTTTTGGGCAATTTTCGAATTAAAATAATAAATGGCATTAAAAGTGGGGAGATGGGAGTTGGGGAAAGATAAACGAAAAAGGGCTATGAAAATAGAAAAAGAAAAAGAAAAAGGGAGGAAAAAGAGAAGGAATAGGAAAGGTGAAATGTGAACCCAATTGAAACAAAAGGGGGGGAGAGCAGAAAGAGAAGAGGAGAACCGAAAAATGGGGGGGGGGGGAGAAAGAACCGAACCAGGGGGGAGGAGAAACAACCGAATCGAGAAAGAGGAGAAATAATCAGACCGGGGGAGGAGAAAGAACCGGATCGGGTTGGAGGAAAAAGAATCAGACCAGGGTGGAGGAGAAAGAATCGGACCGGGGTGGAGGAGAAAGAACCGGACCGGGGGGAGAAGAGAACGGGTGGGGGAGAAGTGAACGGGAGAGAGCGGTGAAGAAGTTAATAGGGAAGGGCGACAGAGAAGTAAACGGGGGAGAGCGGCAAAGAAGTGAATAGGGGAGAGCAGAGGGAGAGTGGAGGGAGGAGAATCGGCCAGCGGAGGGAAAGAGGAAGGAGGAGACCGGCCAGCGGAGGGAGGAGACCGGCCTGTGAGAAGAGAGCGGCGGAGTGAGGAGAGCTGCAGCGGGAAGAGAGCGGCGGGGGGAGGGAGGAGAGCGTCGGAAGACCCATGGAGGGAGGGAGATTGGCGGAAGGAGGGAGGGAGATCAGCGGACGGAGGGAGGGAGATCGGCAGAGGGAGAGCGGCCAGATGGAGGAGAGCGAAGGAGGGAGAGCAGCCGGATGGAGGAGAGCGGGCGAAGGGAAAGCGGCCAGATGGAGAAGAGCTGGCGCAGGGAGGAGAGCGACCGGAGGGAGAGCGGCGGAAATCTTTTTCCGACGATGTCAACCGCCCCCGGCCACCACCCGCCGACCACCACCGCCGGCCAACCATCATTCCCGGGCGCCCACCACTACATTTAATTTATATTAAATAATTTACAATAAATTAATTTACAGTAATTATTTTAAACTAAAATTAATTTAGAGTAATTGTACTTAACTATTAATAATTAAACTATCAATTTAAATATACCCACAAATACAAAAGGTAATACAATATACAGGGCGTGAACAAGTAAAATATAGGGTGTGATATAGCGATCCACAATATATCGTTGGCAAACCCCTGGTTAGCTTTATGTATTAATTAACTTGCCTTAAATTAACTTGGGTAACACTAGACCAAAATGTACTTATTGTAATCCCTTACAAATATAATACTAAAAGTATTGTGTTATAAAACTTCAAAAGTGGGGCAATAATTGATACAATCTTTATAGATTAGGGACGGAAGCAGAAGAAATTAGTGGTGGGGCTGATATGTAAAAGATTTTTTTTTCAATTTTTCTTTATATTAGATGGGTTGGGAAAAAAATTTAAAAAATTTACCCCTAAATTTCCCATAAATTTTAATTTAACGGGGGTTGAAGCATTCTCTAGCCCCATCTGGCTCCGCCTCTGTTATAGATACATGTATTTATCTTATTCCATGTTTGCCTAATGTCTTATAGTATAGTACCGTAACATTATTGACCCAAATACAACATTTTAAATCCAATGCAATTTTAGCTAAGGGAACACTTGTATTACTATTACACTAGTGGAACAATTCCAATTTGATAACACATTTTATATTTAACACGATAATATTTTTTAATTAATATATTAATTATGTTTATGAATTGATGCACTAACTTTTTGACACATGAAGGACTAGGGACCCCCATAAAATTCTCCCATTCCAATTTATGGGTGTCCTTTTATATTTGTTGCTTTTTAACATTTTTTTTTGGAAAAGTGCATAAATAAACTTATTAAATTGAGAAAGTGCAAAATAATCCTGTAAAATTTGAAAGTGCAAAATCAACCCTAAGTTTTTGTAAAATTGTGTAATTATTCCTATTTTTTAATTCCGACGTTGACTCAACGGTTGACCAAACATGAAAAGACTCAAAACTGAAAATGTAATTGACAATTCTACCCTTAGACTTCTTCTTCGTCTTTAACCACACCCATTTGCCACCACCTGTAGCTGATTCGTCGTCGTGCCACCGCCGCCTACACCCTTCACCCTTCACCACCACCTCCGCCGCCAAAACAACCACCTCTACCCAGAGACCCCAGTCCGCATGCCCACATTCTCTGCCCAAAAACCCCAACCTCGCCGTCCAGAAACCCTAGACCCGTCACCCTAATCCCGTCGCCCACCTCTCCCCCGCCACCACCTCTCTCCTGCCACAGACCACCCTAGACCCCGCCACAACCTAGCCTTGCGCGCCACCACAACCACCACCGACACTCTCCTTGTTATCATCACCACTACCCTCGCCACTGCCACCGTCGCGACCACGGCCCCCACTGCGCGCCACCACAATCACCACCGCCCTTCTCCTGGTTCTTTCCACCCTGGCCCCCGCGCGCCACGACATCTGCCACCACTCCTCTCATGGTTCTTGCCACCACAGCCCCCGCCACTGCCGACTTGGTTCTCGCCACCACAGCTTCGGCCGCACCACCACCCTTCTCTTTCCCCTTTTTTCTCTTCCCTCCGTCATTCAACCTATTGATTCTCTCCACATAACCTACGACCACGGAATTCGAACCTAGATTCGAACGAAATGAGGGTTTTTGTTGAAAAAACCCCCTACGGCGATGCGAGCGTTGAAATGAGGGAAGATTGAGAAGTAGCGACGGGTTAGAGACTATCCTTCACCACCGACACAACAGGGTTGAGGTTTTGAAAATAGGGGCAACATAGGAGAGGTAGTCAGAGGTAGCAGTAAAATGAGGGTTTTATTTTATTTTTTTGTTTGTTGGGTCATAATCGTCTTTTCGTAAAATTTTGGCCAAATTGACCGCTAACATTTTGGTCAACAAAGTCCCGGGTTAGACTTGCATTTTCAACTTTTGCAAGGTTATATATACACTTTCGAACAAAATATAAGATTAAAAATGCACTTTAAATTGTCATGTCCGAAGACTCTCACACTACTATTAATTTTTAATATATATTATTAACAATAAGGAAATTTAAATTGTGGCTCCAAAATTTTTAGGGTCCTGTTCTTGAGATCCACTTTGACCTCCCAAAAGCCTGCCATGTCAACCTCCCTCTTTCTTCATCAATCAACTCCCTCACTGGTTGCTAGCCAACCTCCACAAGAACATGACACTCTGCTTCGTCTGGCGGTCCACACATTCCAGACAATGATTTCGATCGTCGGCACCAACTAACTCATTATTTGATAGGATTTCATAATCAGAGGCCCCACGCAAAAAAAAGAGGAGTAAGAAAGGGTAGAGATTGTTTTCTTCTCTTGGGTTGGTTTTATCTCTCAGAAGATGGAGGTAGGAAACATTGTCGTTCAGCAGAAGATTAGTAGTTGAAAGCTATCTGGCTGCCAACGATGATAATCAGGTCGTCGGGGAGGAGATGATCAAATCCATACAACCTTTGAATAGTAAGATTCATCGAGAGCTCGAACCAGTCGCATGTTTTGTCAATGCATGGGGTGAAAAGCCGGATTTTGTTAGTTACGACATGGTATCCTCCCGGCTACACAAATATCCCATCAGCGGTGTCGACGGTGCCAGAGGAGCACTACACGTCTGTCTGAACCACCAGCAGTCAAAATGTGTTCTATTTCAAATCGTACACAATGGAATCAATGGTGCAATCCGGTGGGACTTTTTCTCCAGCGTAGCAAGACTTTCCTGCTGGCAAGGAGAGGTTCGACGGGCCAAAGTCCATCTGGTAGAAGATCACCACCTTGTCATTGTGGAGGAGTTCCATGTGCATGGTGGAGACGTTGATGTTCTTCTGGAACTGAATCCACATCCTGGCTGGAGTCAAGAAACCTGGGAGGCATAAAAATCCCCAGATTTTCCATCCAATATCTTGTTTTTTCGAACACCAGTATAGCCGCCAAGTACATAGTTCCCACCGGGAGAACGAGGGAGGCGGAAAAGGCAGGGAAGGAGGAAGAAAATAGGGATAGGGGTTGAACAAGAAGATTTTTTTTATAAAAAGGTAACCATTTTTAATCATAAAGAGGGGTAAAATAGACATAAAAATTTTTGGTTAAAGCCCAAGCGTGTTTCAGACTTTTCAGATTTGGTCAATGCCCTATTTTTTCAATTAACGCCGTAAATGTCATAAAAAGTTATAACTGCACATTTTGTCAAAAAGTTGGGGTTAGTTCGACACTTATGCATTTTGCATGATTATATTAGCGCTTCCATACAAAAGATGGGGTTAGAAGTGTATTTTGCCCATTATTTTATCTGTATAGTTCTTTTCCGAGGGGAATATAATGTCTGATCTCATACACATTGTAAAGCTGTCAATCTTTGACTCGAATTTCCAACCCAACACGATCGAATTTAACCCAAACCTAATTGTGACTCGAGAAATATTGACCCAAAACTGAACCTGACACGACCGAACTCAGCCTGAACCTGATTCTGACCCGATAAATATTAACCCGAACCCGAACCTGACATGATTGTACTCAACCCAAAACTAAATTCAACCCGATAATTTGGACCAGAACCTGAACACAATACGAAATCTGATTCTTGACCATTAATCTGGACCCGAACCCGAAATGACAAAACTCAACACGAAACTCAGTTCTGGCCCAATAATTGACAGAATCTGAGCAAAACGATTATTTATGATTTAAGACTATATCTTTTTATGCATCCTTATGTATATTTTGTTCAATTAAGACAAGTGTGCTCATAAAAAGTTGCCTTGGTTATATATTAATGTTATCATTTGTGTATTAGATTTGAGTATGAAAATAAAAGGTAATTGATGTTTATTGAACGTTAAGTACGAGTTGATTGTAGAAAGACTACATAATAACAGAAACTATAATTAAATATATTATGTAAATTTGAAAATTAAATATACATTAGTATCTATATATATATAAAAAGTTAACTAACACTATATTAGATAAAATCAATAGGGGTCAAGTAAGAAAGGAAATTAGAAAGGATTACAAATATATTTTTGTACCATAATGTTGATAAATATTCTGATACATACTTGGAAAATACAACGGGGGTGTATAGGGTAGCATCGCGTTCGAGCAGATTTCAAGTTGGAGTTAGAGTAAAGTTTTTTACTTTTTGCACTTAGGTCCATCCAAGAAAGTGTTGTCGAATCACGAAATTGGCGACACCGAAATGCAATTCAATAATATACGATTGAAACTTTGAGATTTGGGCATATATGGATGAATGGAAGAGTCTCGAAAATCAACATTGATTACTTCTACACAATCTTGGAAAATTACAATATAGCCCAAAATTGTGTTACCGCATTATCCATTGCTCCAAAATACATGATTTTTGTTATTGTTGCCAAAAATATAAAAATTAAATAAATAATTTTTTTGATGAAATGTTGGAAAACGCTAGTCCATGTTCTTAAGTAAGTTAGAGTTAATTACTTAGAAGTAAGAAAGGAAAATTGGAAAGGAATACAGATATGTTCTTGTACCCAATTATTGATAAATATTCCATTACGAACTTGAGAAATACAATGGGATGTATAAGTTAGCATCGCGTTCGAGCAAATTTCAATTTGGAATAATGAGTGAAACTTTTACTTTTTGCACTTTGCTCCCTCCAAGAAAGTTGCAGTTGTCGAATCACAAAATTGGCAACACCAAAATGCAATTCAATAATATACAATTGGAACTTTGCGGTTTGGACATATATGGGTGAACGGAAAGACCTATAAAATCAATATTGATTACTTCTACACAATCTTGGATGATTACACTGGGGCCCAAAATTGTGTTAGCCCATTATTCACTGCTCCAAAATACATGATTTTTTTTGTTATTCTTGCCTAATATATTAAAATATTAAATAAATGTTTTTTTTGGTGAAATGTTGGGAAACGCTAGTACATGTTCTAGAGCAGATCATACCTTAAACCCATTTTTCAAAACATTTTCCTTTCTTATTCTAACTTGTTAATGTTGGAAAATTTTCTATATATTGAGCACCGGTAACCATTCGTCAACATAATGGGGCCTATACAATTATAACATAACTATGGAGGGTTGTTTTAAAGCAATTTTTTTAATTTTTTTAAAATTAATTAAACTCCTACCACCTGTATATTATAACATATACAAGTGGTAGCTATTTTCCTACCACAATTTTACCCGCCAAAATTACTATTCTGGTCATAGACACCGGTTTTAGCACCGTTATATGTCAGTCAGCCAAACCGGTGCTGAAAATATTAAATTTGGACATTTTTCTTCAAAAGCACTGGTATCTAGCACCGGTATTCAGTGAACCGGTGCTAAATTTATTTATAGACACCGGTATTATGGTTCATTTGCAAGATTTTCGATGCCTATAAAATTCCTAGCACCGGTATTGCTCTTCCAACACTGACATATCGACACATATGTACCTGTTTTCCAATAGTGTAACCTAAGACGACCTGACCCAAGGAAAATTACAGACCCATCAGTAATCTGACTTAACATTTACCCGATCCGACCCGACAAACAGATTTCAACACGTTTCAACTCCGAACATGTTTTGACCTGACTCGACAAAAAGACGTTGACACGTTTCAACCCGAATCGACCCAACACGACAAAGAGACTTCAACATGTTTCAACCTTAACCTTTTTTGACCCGAGCCAACCCGACCTAATCGGACAAACAAATTTCAACACATTTCAACTAAAGTCGTTTGACTCAAACCCAACACGAATACACAGTTCTATCTAATTTTCATTATTCGTTGACGGTATAATAGTACGTGTATAGTACCCCATTTTGACGTTACGATCATCCAATAAGCAAGATGTCCTAAAAGAAAAAATCGGCAATGCTTCACCCCACTTAGGCATATCTTTTTGGATTGTATTCCACATGAAGCAGATTCCGCATTAATAATCTTGTTGGAAAATTATTATAGATTTATTATAAAAGGGCTCCAATTTGATGGGGACTTGCGGCAGATTCTACATTATAAAATGGATGTGTAATTGATTGACCAACCAAACATGGCCAACAAAATAGACGCGTGAAAAGTTGTTCGTGAAAATTCGCCAAAGTAAAAATATTGTCTTAGCGCATTAGTAAAAGTGATTGGTTCCAGTAGATTTCACTGCTAATGATCTGGTTAACCAATAGTAGATTTTGCTTTGGTTTAATAGTTAATCATTTGGTCAATTTCTAGTGAGGTATGTTGGTGAAACAGTACCGTGATTTATAAAAAAGGTCTGGAAGAAAATATTAATGAAAAACTTTTTTGATTGAAAGAATCTGGAAAATTAATTTAATTAGAAAAAGTGGAGCAAAAGTTGTGACCTTGAAAAGCTTATGATTTGATACCAAATTTGTTCAATCTCTAGTGAAAATTAGTAGAATAGGACGTTCACTTTTGAGGGCGAATTGGGTTACACAATGAATCAATTTAAATTAATTTATTTTTGTAATTTATTGGATAGAACTTATTAGAACAATGTTTTGATAATAACCTAGAATTATTTGATTGAATTGTCTTAGTTAATATGTGTTATTGGATAATTTTGGATAGAATCAGCTTGGGTTAAATAATGGGTGTTTTGGGATTATATTTATCGTAAGATAAACAAAATTTTATATTTTGAGAATAGAATACAAGAGACTCATTTTTATCAACCAAGAAATATTTAAAATTTAAAACTCTAACTACCCACCCCAAAGCAAGTCAAAACATCCTAAAGTTAAGAGAGTGCATTTTGACCCGCGTGTAAGATTGGACGGTTAATATTTTATTTTGAAAATTTTGTGTTCAATTGGCATTTTTAATCCGACCTGGACAAACCCAAAGTAAAATATATAATTTAAAAAGTATATTATAATATTTTTAAAATGACGGTAAAACTGACGAATTATCCACGGTATGCTATGTTTGGACGGGCTGCAATGGTGGTGCACGTGAGGGGTATAGCTCTTCAAGCTTACTCAAAGTAGCAGTGAAACATTTTAAATAAAAGCTAGTCACATTACCGCAAAACTTTTTATGCGGAATTAATAGTACTCCCTCTGTTCTCCCTGAATTTGCACAAGCACTATTCATTTAGTCAAAATTGGTTAATTTGAAAAGTAAAAATCGAGTAATATATAAGATAATATACTGTCATGTGAGGTGTTGTTAGAATCGTCCAAACATCTATTTTCATGATAACAATTTTTTTAAGTGTGCACAAATAAAGATATCAATGGTAAAAAAATAGTTTTGGTCAATTTGCAAAAGTCAATACGTGCAAATAGAGTTGGTACGGATTTTGCATTACAAAATAATCCCCTACTCATAAGGATCGGTGGTTACTTTTCTGAACTTTGATACTCAAGGATTAGTATCTTTATGACTAAGCCAATCTGTAGAGAATGTGAATGATCATCTTCTTATAGAGTGAACAAATCAATACCTCCAAAACTCATAATCATACCAAGAACGCATATTTTACTTAAATAAAACAAGTTTCACGATAGTCAACAACACATGGTGGCTAGATTTTTCTTGAGAGTGCTCGTGAATGCTCTGGAAACACAATCTTAAAACATATTTTCATAATCGGTGGTCAATTAGTTACACTCATGCAGAACTCTTCATTAGGTATATTCATAGATTTATTTTAATATTATGAACGGAAGCATTCTGGACTATTGTAGATTCACTGAAAGCTTCTAGGTTCAACCTTATATAGTAGAAACATCATAAGAACATGTGGTTTTTGTACAATTATGGGTCTTTTCATGCCTTCCTCTGGCTTCATGTTTTTGTAGGGATAAAAAAGAAGAGTTCCCGCCACGAATTAGTCGACTAGCGGGGCTTTAATATCCTATTCACTTGACAAACCATGTCGCATAACTAGTAGTCCCTCTCTACCAAACTAAACTGCACACTTACTATTTAACAATTAAAACTGTCAAACTTTGACCACATATTTGTATATATATTAACAATAATATTATAGTAAGTGATCAGGGACGGATCCAGAAATTTAATTTCGGTGGAGCATTATTTAATATTAAATAATAATAATAATAATACAATTAATGAAAAATAATGCCATACAACAAATTTAAGAAACGTGTTCATGTCGAGTTTTCATATTTTGAAATTTAGCAACAAAATCATACACGGCAACATTTAAGAACAAATATTTTTCAAAATAGGTAATTAAACAATCATTAAAATTGGAAAAATTGAATAATAAAGATTAAAATATGGTGGGGCAATAGTCAAAATCTTTCGTTGACCAAGTTTTTTTTTAAAAGGTGGGGCAGCTGCCCCGGTTTGCCCAGCGCTACTTCCGCCACTGTAAGTGATATTGTTGAATTCATCGTAGTAAATAGTTTCTAAATATCAAATTTTTATTTATCATTATTATACGTAATTAACAAACATGCTTCTTGAAATTTGTGAAATAGATTATGTGAATGTTAGTCTGGTATGGAAGGAGTACTCCAATCTATATCATATTTCTCACATCTCATGCATAATGTGTGTATTTGTATTTTTAATTTTTTTTTGCAATTGTAAACTTCAATTTGATAAACACATAGGGTGCCTTTAAAATCACGAAAAAGAGAAATAGGCGGAGTGGGTTTCCACCAAAAAAAAAAAGAAAGATCAACCGGCAATGGTAGTAGCCACACAGCCCCTCTGCCGTGCTAGGTCAAGTCTAGTTGCCATACTTTCCAAGTATAGGGTCTCCTTCTAAGAGGGATATACTTGTTTATTGTGATGTATAAAGAATAATAAGTGATAGAATGTAAACCCCACAAATTATTGTAGTTGTGTGTATTTATGTATATAAAGAGTACGAAAGGCATATAAAGAGAATCAGATATGGAAAAGGATATGTACAAAAGATGTTTTCATTTCTTAACCCGGTTCTAATTCATCTATTCTATTACCCCCCCCCCAAGCGAAGCGTGAGACTGGTCGCAACGCAAATCTTGGACCGTAAAAACTCAAACTGAGGATGAGGTAAGCCCTTTGTAAAGATGACAGCAAGCTGTTGATCCGTAGGAACATGAGCAACTCTGAGCTTGCCAGAAAACACCATCTCACGCACAAAATTATAGTCAATATCAATGTGCTTGGCTCTCTTATGCGAACCCGGATTCTGAGCAAGAAAGTGAGCACTATTATTATCACACAGCAAAATAGGTGGTTCACGGGAAGAGATGCGCAAATCCAGAAGTAAATTCATCAACCAAGCTAGTTCCGCAACAGTATTGGCCATAGCACGGTATTATAATTCTAAACTTGAATGAGAGACCGTCGGTTGTTTCTTTGCATTCCATGAAACTAGATTACCACCAAGAAAAATGGCATAACCGTAAGTAGACCTACGAGTCTTAATAGAACGAGCCCAATCAGCATCAGAATAACTCAAGACTGGAAAAGCAGAAGAATTCTTGCGAAACTGAAGACCATAATGCATAGTGCTACGAACATAACGCAGAATTCGAGTAACAGCTTGGTAATGAACATCAGTAGGTGGATGCATGTACTGATTGACCTTGTTCACAGCATAAGAAATATCAGGACGCGTAATGGACAAATATTGTAGTGCACCAACCAAAGAACGATAAAGTGTGAGATTTCTGAATGGCTTGCTAGTAGTACAACAAAGCTGTGAAAAAGCAACAAAATGAATAGCAACCGGTGCCGAATCCTGCATGCCGGTACGAATTAAAATGTCCTTGGCATACCGTGCTTGCCCAAGAAATAAGCCATCGGAATTACGAACAACCTCCAATCCCAAGAAATACTGTAAAGTGCCAAGATCGGCAATCTTAAACTCCTGATTAACCCGATCAATAAACGTTCGAATGAGATGACCATCCTTCCCAGTGATAATAATGTCATCAACATAAAGCAGCAAATAGAGTAAAGAGGCACCATGTGGTAAAACAAATAAGGAGGTATCTGCAGAACTACACACAAAACCCATGCCAACAAAAAAAGTAATGAAACGTTGAGACCAAGCACGAGGCGCTTGTTTCAATCCATAAATGGCGTTGCGTAGACGACAAACATGATCAGGACGCATAGGATCTTTATAACCAGCAGGCCGCTCCATGTAAACTGGGGAATCAAGAATACCATTTAAAAATGCATTTTGAACAACAAGCTGTCTCAAGGGCCAATTTCTGGTGACAGCGATGGATAAAATAGTACGATCAGTGGATGTTTTCACCACCGGACTAAAAGTATGATCATAGTCAAAACTAGGTAATTGTGAAAAACCCTGGGCAACTAACCTTGTCTTATGCCGATCAAGTGAGCTATAAGATTTGTACTTCAAATGATACACCCATTTAGAGCCAACAACATTAACATTGGGAGGACGTAGAACCAACTCTCATGTCTACTGAGTGCGAAGAGAGGCCATTTCAGAGTCCATGGCAGCAACCCATTCCGGATCCTTGACCGCAAAACGATGACTACGAGGCTCGGTCTTTGCAAATAAAGCACTCAATAAACCAGAAATATCATAATCAGAAAAATCCTTGTACCTTAAAAAACCAGTGCGAGAACGAGTGGCCAACAGATGTCGGGAAGAAGTAACCAAAGCCAAAGATGATGCGGATCCCGAGGTGATCGGTGCGGAACCCGAGGTGATCGGTGTAGAATCTGAGGTGACGGGAACAAAACCCAGGACGGGTGATGGCGGCTGTGCAGAAGGCGGCGATAGATACGCTGGTGAAGCAGAGTTCACCGGATCAGCCGGTGAGGATGGCGGTGTTTGGACTGGTGGCGAGTGACTAGCACGCGCAGCCGGAGTGGTCGGTGTGGGATTCAACGATGTCGGCGTCGTCGTCTGAGCTGGCTGCTGTCGGTCACTCTGTGGCTAACAAACACAATTTTATGAAGAACCCTGAGTTTCCGGTACATGGTGAAAATCATATTTTTCCAAAATAATGGGTGATTTGGCTGAAGAAGATTGCTCAAACACCTCCGAAGGAACTGATGAAGGCTGCAAAAAAATGAAACATCTAGTGATGAAAAATCTCTAACAGAACTAGTACGGGTAGCCGGAAAAAATAACTCATCAAACCGAGCATGACGAGTGATGTATTTCTTCTTTGTAAGAGGATAAAAACATCTATAACCCTTGTACTGTGAACCGTATCCCAAAAATATACAAGACATACTCCAAGGTGCTAATTTATGCGCAGCATAGGGCCTCAAATACAGAAAAACTCAACAACCAAATGGATGAAAATTGGAGTAGTCAGGCGTAGTACCAAAAATAACAAAGAGTGGAGACTGACCAGATAAAA
>JAULKM010147882.1:0-34062 GCA_032355605.1 Rubia tinctorum | reverse complement strand
CGTTGGGTCCATCCAAGGCCAATCCATTGATGTTCCAAGTGAAACTGGATACCGCATCGCATTCCAATGGCAAATACAAAGTTGTCGTGGTTGTAGAGTCATTAGCCATGTTGCCACATGTTTTATCGGTGTCATCAAGACATTTTAAAATTGTGGGAGCTTAACAAGTTTCCGTGAAAATGTAATTTTGGGGCAACAAAACTTTCCCTGGATGGAATGGTCCAATGGCAAACGATTCTATCTGAAATCTCAATGTAGTTGTTCTTGCCCGTGAGGCATTAATGAAAGAACCATGGTCTCCCAAGAATCATCTAAATCTTCTAGCTCTTCGGGTTGAATATCAACACAAAGTACGACCTAGAAGCTAACAACTTCAAGGCACCCGTGCCAAATTTTAGGATTCCCACTCTTGTGCTTCAAATGAAAAATCTAAGAGAAATTCACATTCTCAAGTTGTATTATGAAAGGGTTCATTTTTCACTCCGGGGAAAGGATAAAATTATGAAACCTTGAACACAATTAATATTTGATATAATTTTGTTTTGTAAACAACATTTATCTACATTTTTTCCATTTCCAATTAATTAGCCGCTCCTAACTAATGAACTCTCCTTTAAGTATTATATTAAAATTGTTAAACTTAACGTGGAATAGAATGTGATAATGGAAAATACCAGATTGCACTGAGCTGGATTTAAAAGGAAGAAAAAGGAATTTGGGTGAAAGAAGTGAAGTAAGTGATTTTTGTGATGTTATCCTTATAATAGATTGATCTGACAACATGCAAAGCTTACACATTTGGTAATCCAAGTTTCAAATATCCTTACTCGAATATTTCACGGTTTCAAACCTTTGCTTTTATGAGTTAACTTTTTTCTCATAATATTCAACACTTATTTGTACTTTAAAGTTTAAAATTTATTCCTCATTTATTAATTATATATATTTTTTAAAAGGTAATTTTGGGCTGAATAGGTGAATGTATATTTAAGTGCAATGTTTGAGCATAATTAGCCATAACATAACGTTCATTTTTTGAGCCATCACACGTGAACTTTAAATTGGAACTTATCCTAATTATGGAACCGCTCCTAGTAATCGATGTGATGGCTCGAATCAGTCATCCGTGCTGAATTTTTGGGGACAGGATACTGTTTGGCGTTCCTAAGGCAAAAAACAAAGATGTCGTGGCTCAGAGCCATTAGCCATGTTGCCACATGTTTTATCGGCTTCATCAAGCCCTTTTAAAGTTTTGGGAGCTTAACAATTGTCCGTGCAAGTGCAAGTTCAAAGCAACAACATCTTCCCTAGATGAAATGGTCCAATGGAGAACGGTCCTATCTGAGATCTCACTGTAGCTATTCTTAGCTGTGAGGACGTCTTAAAACCAATAATGGTCTCCCAAGGATCATCTCAGTCTTCTAGTCTTCGGGTTGAACATCAACACAAAATCTGACCTAGAAGCTAAGAACTTCCAGCTATTCACACCAAATTTTAGGATGCCCTCTCTTGTGCATCAACGGAACACCCTAAGAGAAATTCACATCCTCAAGTTGTTGTATGAGAAGGTTAATTTTTCATTAGGGGGGAGGAGAAAATTAATAAACCTTGAATAGTAATTACTATTTGATATATACAAATGTTGTAATTAATATTTATCAATATTGTTTATATTTTAAAATAATTAGCCGCTATTAATATGAGCCCTCCTTTAAATATTATATTTAAACTGATAAACTTAGCATGGAACATGAATGTGCTCATTGAAAAAACCCAATTGCACTGAGCCGTGTGAAAAAGGAATAAAACAGGATTTGGGTGAAAGAAGTGAAGTAATTTTTTTGTGATTTTGGTGCAATGTTTTCCATTAAATCAATTGATCCAACAACATGCAAAGTTTACACATTTGGTAATCCAAATATCAAATATCCTTGCTCAAATATTGCACGTTATCAGAAATTTATTTTTTATTAGCTAACTTAATTCTCTCATAATAACACACACTTATTTGATTTTAATGTTAAAAATTTATTCCTATTGTATTAATTATAGTTTTAAAAAAAAGGTCATTCTGGGCGGAATATGTGAATGTATATTTAAGTGCATTGTTTGTGGATAATTAGGCATAACATAATGCGCATTCTTTGATCCAACTCACGTGAACCTAAAATCGGAACCTTTCCTAATTATTGAGCTACTCCAAGAAATCAATATGATGGCTTGATTTAGTCACCCGTGCTAAATTTTGGGGGTCAGTGTAATATTGAGTGTATGACATGGCTTTTATAGGTTTTGCAAGAAAACTTTGATACTTATGGGTATGTCTTCGTTCCTCTGGCTGGCTCTAAAACATGTTCTCAAGTGAACAACCACCCTGATATACACACAAAAGCTAATAGGATGAATTGAGAATTTTCGCGATTGTTTGATCTAGGTGATGTGTTTATCAAAATTCTAATTCAGGTTCCGCGTCATGTGTTGAAAAGCTTATTGGTGTGGATGGAAAATTGGCTTAGTTTAAATTTAGGATGTAATTTAAACATAAGAACATTTGTTACCTTTTCTAAACTTGTTATTTATGCTTACTTGGGACAAAACAATAATATATATATGAAATAGCAATTGACAAAGAATTAAATAAATGCATTTAACACATTTACTCTTCATATTCAATTCTTGGAAAATTCAACAATGCACTTTAGACAAGAAGGAAGAAACGTGCCTAAGGTGGTAGTTGATTGTTGCATTTGGGATGCACAACCTATATGGCCAAATAAGTATCTATGCCAGTGACAAGTGCTCTAGAGTTTTTATTGGAAACCAATATACAATGCGTTCCTTGTGCATATTACATCATGCATGAAGGAAAAAGCAAAGATAAAACAACATTTAAGGGTATGAAATTCATACATATGACATCTGGAACACCAACGATGGTATTTGGAACAAATACTTACAAAGCCCTCTTCATTTTAGTTGCTTCCCATCTGATCCCCATGTAGTATTACAATAAAATATTATTTGGTGACACAAAATTCAGTGAGGGCCTTAAATTATCATTCATGTTTTCGTATTATCATGACTTGTCTTCTTTAGTAAAAACTATTTGTTCGCTGAATCTTGTGTGCACCAAGTTGTTGGCATAAGTATGGATGGGAAGTTCTGAATGGCTAGAATTAGCCATCAGGATTCGTAGTCAAACATGTGACAATGCAGCAAAGTACTATTTGAAGTGGAGGTTTATAGAGAGGTTTCAAATAGAAATAAATAACTACGCCGAACAAGAACGACTGCCTTATTTCTTGTTTGTGCATTACAATATGAAACTTAAAATTTTCATTAAGCATGTTGATGTCTGCGGATAATCAACATCATGTTATGGATATAACGGTCAAACTATACATGTTATGTTATGTCTATTTTTTCTCAACAACTGCCCATTATTATACATTTAGCGTTCTCCCCCCCCCCCCCAAAATACAAATTACCTTTTCTTTAAAAAAATTATCAATTATAGAAGAATTAATTTTTATACATAAAATTCAAATATGTTTTTTTCATTATGTGAGAAAAAATTAACTAATAAAAAAAGTCTAATAACGTCTAATATTCGAGCAATGATATTTGAAACTTGGATTACCAAATGTGCAACCTTTTGATGTGGTATGGTAAATTGATATGATGGTGACCTTTGCACCTAAATAAAAGAAACATTATTTTGCTTTTCAAAATTTCCTTTCGCTTCCTTTTTAGCAAGGCTTGGTACAATTGAGTATTTTCGATCATCACATTCATGTTCGATACTCAGTTTATAAAATACTTTTAGGAGCAGCCTCATAATTGAGAATGGCTATTTATTTGGAAATGTAAAGCATGCCCAAAAATATGCTTTACTTATAGAAAATTATATCAAATTATAAGTAGCAATGATATGATTAAATGCATTTAACCCAATAACTCTTCACAAGAAGTTAGCTTTAAAGGATTAAAGATTTGATAATTAATTGAATAGTAAAAATAATATACTAGAAATATTTTCCATTTATAGAAAATGTACAATTGGCAATTATATATTTTTGCAAAATATATATGAAATATACATACCCTTAAAAGATGAACTACCACAATGTGACTTCCAATTGAACATAAGCACCATTTTGACAAAATACTCACATGGCAATAGATATAGTTAGCACACAATTAGCACATTATAATGAGGTAGAAGGCCTTTTTATTTATCTATTGAACAACCACTATATTTTAAACATTGTACTTTTTAAATTCATATACTATATATTTTAACTTACATATTGTATTTTCTACACAATATTTCCTGTATTTTTACATGCAAACAAATATTATTACACATTTAACTTGTTTGAGGATGAAGAGAAATGGAAAAAATAACTCGTGACTTCTTAATTCAGAGATATGTAATTCTTGTATATTCTTATATACATTGAATTTTTATTTAGCAAGTTATGGAGCATCCCCTACATTGCATATGTTAAGAGCATTGTCACTTTTTTATGTAAATTAAATAATTCCTTCAAGTTTGTTCAATGGTTTGCTATTGTGCATGAAAGCTGAAATCATTTATGCAATAGAGTTTTGAAACCCTTGTGAACTTGCAAATTGTTTGTTTTTGTCCATGTCTTCCATTGAGCCTTTCCTGTGCCTACAGACAACCCCTTCCAGGCTTATATTTTTGCAATGTTATGTTAGTTCTATAATGGACAAGAGTTGGACAAGGGTTACAGATACTAATTAATGAAATTAAATGTCAGTCCTCCATATATAAATTTTGTTACAAATGTTGAAGTAGAAAGAACTATGTTATGTCCAAGCATTAATTAGTGTAACGGAAAAATAGTCTAACCTATAAAGGTGCTTCTAAACATATTGTTGGTTTTTTCAAGGATAAACCACGTGAAACTCTGACGAAGATATGGTCCACTCCGGTGCCGTAAAAGATATGGTCCATGATGCAATATATGTGAATTTAGGGCAGAGCCGGATAGTGAAATGGGTGAGTCTTGTGGGTCATCACCTACTTCGGCGTATGAAGCTTAGAATCTGTGCAAGGACTACGAAGTTGGGGATGGTGGTGGTTTCGTGAATAATTTCCTCGTGTGTGGTTCTTCTAGATTGAAATTTGACAAGAATGGTAAAAACAAGCATGAAAATAAAAGCAATAATATGAAATTGTAATTATAGATTTGAACAAAAAAGCGGCCAAGGTGTTGCAGTAATTTCCACGTATTCCTAGATTGAAGAAGATTCATAATTGTATGAAATTTGCTGAAGATATGAGATGGAACAAAATGGGTCATGCATTGGATGATTTGCTTGGCATCCAACAAATTTTGAAGCTTGGAAACACTTTGATGAGTTTCATTAAGAATTTTCTATAGATCCCCTTAGAGTTTGATTTGCACTCACTAGTGATGGATTTTACACTTTTCGTACAATGAGTGTAGAAAGTAATGGAATAATGTTGTGTTTGTATTCATAATTTTGTTTACAATATATAGAGGTAACACAAGTCATAATCATAGCACGATACTAAGCCTCAGTAGAAGAATGAGAAACTTTAGGCTGCTTCTTCATCATCAATGAAACTGGAGAATCACCAATCATCACAAAATAACCAGAGGTAGAACACCGTGTAGTTAGACATGCAGCCCAGTCAGAATCATAAAAAACAGTCAACTGTTAATAACAACGAGAAGAAAGGAAAATACCTTGATCTTGATGCCTCTTCAAGTAGCAAATAACTCGTACAGCAGTCTACCAATGAGGGATAAATGGAGACTGCATAAACGGAGCAAGCGTATGAACCAAATAACTCAGCTCCAGATAGGTAATGGTAGGAAAAAAGGGGAGACCAACAAGTCGTTGATACAGTTCAGTTTATGGTAAATGGGTCCCTCGACGAGTGCTACATCATTTGATTGATCCATTGGAATATAAGTCGGTTTAGTAGCCAATAAACCAGTGTCTAACAAAATATCAAGCGCACATTTCCTCTGAGAAAGAAACATCCCATCCCGGCTTCTAGAAATCTCTATACCCAAGAAAATTTTAAGAGCACCAAGATCCTTCATGTGAAAACAATAACTTAAGTGCTTCTTGAATTCAGAGAGAAGCGACGAGCAATCACCAAGTCAACCACATAAACAAGAACTTGCAATGAAATCAAACCACTGGAGTAGGTAAATAGAGAGTAATCGGCCTTACTCTGAACGAATTCACATGCGTGAAGACCATTAGACAAATTGGCAAACCTGTTACAAGAAGCCTGTCACAAGTACTGAAGAGATTTTTGAAGTAGACAAACAAATTTGGAGAGGGGGGCAGAGTAACCAGGAGGAGGGCGCATAAATACTTCTTCATGAAGATCCCATCGTCTATGTAGACTTGATGCTCTTTGGAATTCCTATCTTTGCCATTATGACTAAGGGATCATTGTGTGGTGATGAATTTGGAACCACGACCTCCCCACTGAACATGATCTCCTCATCTGTTAGCATCCTCCTTTCTGTGGGCTCTTGGGGTGGTACGTACCTTGCCTGTGCTTTCCAAGCATTGTTAGACATAGTCTCTGTTGACCCATGGATTGAGAATATCACCATGTTTGAGATATGCACCTTTCTTAGCGTTTCCCCCTGTTCTTCTACTACGACTATTTTTTGCTTTTGTTTTTTTAGCTATGGGTTCCATGTCGTAGTTTCCGAATCATCCCTGTTGGTGTTCCCATTTCTTGTATTGTGTGAGCCGACCCTAGCATAGTAAATCTTCCATCTATCTTCTAAGATCATTCAACTATTCGTGTTATGCCCGTGATCTCTGTGGAAATCACAGTAGTAGTCCGTTGATCTTTTGTCTGCCGAGGCCCTCGTCAGGCTTTGTATCCTGAACAAGTCCTTGTGGTTTTTCCATATTTGTCATCTGGATTTGCCCAGGGGTGTTTCTGGGAAGGCGTGTTATCTATCTTTGGTTATCTTCCCCTTGAAAGTGTCGTGCCTCTCCCCTTTTTGATTGCATCCCTTTCTTGTTGTTCTCCTAAGATTTTTGTTCTCCTAGCTCTTTCTCCAGCTTTATGTTGTTTTCCTCTTCCATGAAAATGAATTTTTCCACCACTTTTATTACTCTCGGTGGTGGTTTGCACTTCACAACATGAGAATGAGGGAATCCCACTTTTGTTGATTCCACCGTGAGCAAACTAGGGATGTTGGATGTTGCCTCCCCATGATATTCTTCATCATCGTTGCTTTCCTTCAAGTTAGTACTCACAACATATGCAATTGAATCATCATTTAAATCACAACCTAAGGCAACTTTCAAGGAACTACTACCATTGGGATCAAACACGTCTTGCTCTACATCATTAACAACATCAATAGCATGACAAGAGTGATATCTACTAGGATGATGGATAGAATTATAAGTGTCAAATTCATTTTTTGTTTTTTATTGAGCTAGCATTTGGGTTGTACAGGTTTTCCCTTCTAAGGTCGGATTTTGAGCTAAAAGATCTTGATTCTTCGGCTAACACTTCACATAACTCCATAGCTTCCCCTAAACTCTGGTTTCCAATGAATCCACCACAATCTCCCCTCACTAGTCTTTGCTCGTCATCGACAAGACCATTGTAAAAGTAATACACCATGTCTCCTTCTGAGTAGCCATGGTAAGTGAAACTCAAAAGAAGTTTTAAACATCTCCCAATAGTCGTAAAATGAGTCTTCATGCCATTGGAGGATATTTCTAATTTCCTTCTTCAAAGTAGAGGATTTGGAGGTTGGAAGTGCTTAACAAGGAACTTCCTCTTCAATTCAATCCATGAGTTGATGCTCCCGGAAGGAAAATAATGTAGCCAATCCCTTGCGGAATCTCTCAGACAAACAGGGAAGGCCTTCAACTTGTAAACTTCTTCATCCACTCCCTCGGGATCATAGCAAAAACACCATATGGAAGTCAGAGAGATGTTTGTTGGGGTCCTCCCCTCGACTACCAAGAAATGAAAGTAACAAGTGTATCAATCTGAATTTTACATAATGGTCCCCTTGCCTGATGTGGTTCAACTAATGGCCACTCAATTTTACTAAAATAGGTAAGTTTTAAAAGTAGCCAAAACTTGTGGGATGGAATAAAATAGAAAAGTGGCCAATGGTTGTGGGATGGAAGAAGTATATATTATGTAATAACCACTCGCATGCAAGTTTCAAGTTTGAAACTATATTGACTGAAGAACGATGGAGGAAGTTTAGGAAGGATGTGGGACATCGTAATTGGAAATTGGAGGCGGCAAACAAGTACATACATTTTATTTCGATCAGGAAAATTTCAAAGTACAAACCATGGGAAAAGTATAGGTTGATGGATGAGGAGGAATGAAAACTGTTCAAGGAAGACAGAAAAATAGCAGAGTTAAGGGTAATTATAGTTCTTTAAAAAAATCAATAATATTATTTGAATATTTATTGGGATAATAACTGATTCGACTTTTTTTTATTTCAGAAAAAAAGAGCGAGGACAAATGGCCAGTCAAAGGAAAAGAAATACACCCACTACACCGGACCAAAAGGGCAAGTGCCGAGTCAAAAGAGCAAGGGTAAGTTCCCATTCAAATGAAAAGATTTACTTTGATCACATTGATTTAATGTGAAATTTGTGCCAGTTGATTATCTTTTTGTGCGTGTTATACTTGGAGGGTCATCAGACACATTTTAGTATGGTAGCTGACACGGCAGGTGTTTCTAGATTTTGCATTGGACTGTTAGTACATAATGTAAACATAGTTTCTGATGCCACCACAGTGGCCACATCCTCGGTGGTTCCCATTCGGTTCAACGCTGATGGGAAGGTAAGAACATTGTAACTTTAATCATTTATCCATTTGTTTACCTTTTCTTATGCTTACTAAAAAATCTCTTTTTTTGTGGCAAATGATGCAATTTTTCTCACTGATGCCACAAAAACATGCCCTTCTGGGCCTAAAATAGGCCGGTATGGTTCCATGAGGACCAGATTTGAAAAATAGACGATGAATTACCTACGCAGCGCCCGTGTTATATTCCCCTTTCTACCTGAGCACGACCGTCTTCCCCTTGAATGGAGGGATTACGATAGAAGCTCCACATTCAATGCAACGTGTAACTGGGTGTCAGGTTTAAATCGTCCATCAGGCCAATGTGATAACTATTAAAGGTGATAATATTCAGCTTTAACATTTTTTTATATTTCATCTTCATACCTTATTTTTCTAGGCTGGAACAAATTGTTTTATTTTTATTGCAGGTTTAACAATATCGGGCTATTTAGTCCCATTAGGATGGCTTAACCTATGTAATTACAAACATGGGGATGGATATATGCATGGATGGACAATTCTTGAAAATGGAGATAAGCGAAAAAATTACTGAAATGGGTGTATTATGATGATGGTTATATGGTGCTGGTTATATTTGCTGGCTATTCAGGCCTATATTGTGCTGGTTATTAGTGCCAATAATGTTCCGCTTTTATGTTGGTTAATCATGCCTAGGTTGTGTTGGTTTTATGTGCTGGTTATATTTTTTGAAAAGGCCCTAGTATCCATTCGAGTGACAACTTCATTTTGTTGTTCATTATGGATTGTTAAGCCCATATTAAGTTGTGTTTAGTGTTGTCAGCTAGACCAGAACACCATTGTTTTTTTGAGTGTGCTCCGGCGGTGATGAGTATTTCACTACCATAGGACTGCCCCTCTAGCACCGGTTTTTTGGACCCTCTAGCACCGGTTTTTAGGGTGAAAAAATAGGTGTCTAAGTAGCCGGTGAAACAATTTCACCGGTTTTGAAAAACAGGTGCTAGAGGTAGCATCGGTTTTTAAAATCGGTGCTAGCACCGGCTTTTTGGGTAGCACCGGTTTTATATCAGTGCTAGATTTAGCACCGGCTTTTTTCTATTAGCACATATTTTTTGGTTAGCACGGTGCTGAATCGATGCTAGAGTTAGCACTGATTTTTTTCTATTAGCACCGGTTTTTGGAAGCGGTGCTAATTTAGCACCTATTCTAAAAAATCGGTGCCAAAAATATTGAAGGATTCAAAAAATCCCCCACATCTTTAAACAGCTGTGCGCAGCTTCGGTCAGGGGAAGGGGGGAAAATGCCCTTCCTTTGTAAGCAGCTGCGTCCAGAGGCGGGAAAAAGACCTAAAATAAATAATTTAGTAGAGCATTAATTTAATAATAATATTAACTTCAAAAAATTGATAATATAGGAATATAACAAAAAAGTGTGTGATACAAAATTAATAATCTATGTGACTAACATATCTATCCCATTGTGCAGCTGAAATCTACCTCTTCAACATTGATTGCCCTCTTGTTATCTTCATTTTCACTCTTATGCACTGCTTGTAGCCACAGATTGCAGTGCACATAGACCAAATCCTTCATCCACTTATCAAACTTGAGCAAAAACAGAATTCAAAATCAATTAGAGTTGCCAAAATGGCTACACAAGGAGATGGTCGTAGGTAATTCATATTTCTATTTAACTAGGAAAAGGTCACTCACCAGCCATTTGTTTATTGCATTGAAGAGCTAGCTCCACTAGCTATTAGTTCATGGGAAAACAAACAACAGTTTCTCTAATCATTTTAAGCTAAAATAGAATTTGGTTCAGAGAAAGTAGGACTCAAGGTTCTGTTTGGAAAGTTTGTACCTTCTGCGTTTTTCTAACTTAATTTTACAAGAAATATTTCACATTCCCAATTGCAAATATAATATTTTCAAGTAAAATCAAAATAAAATAAAGCACCAGAAACCAATAAAAATGAAACCCAAGCAATGTTATAACCCCATAAAGCCACAAAATTGCCCCCCGGAATCTTTGGCATCCTCCAACAGAAAACAAATTGAAAATGAATAAATATACTATGCATGACAGAATACTAGAAAGAAATGAACACTTGAACAGTACATACCGCATCAAACATGTCACAGTGAAGTTTTATCACAGAATCTCCTTGGCAAAGCTCTTCTCTGAAACCATAAGCGATATATGTCTTTGGTCCCAAATCTGGCCTCAGTACTCCAGATGGAAATTTTGATGCCACATTGAGTACTCTTGAGTGTGGATGTGTGTATTCCTTATATGGCAAAGAACTGATAAACTCTAAACAATGGTGAGGCATAACATTAAGGGGATATTTCAGAAAGATGATATCTATATGTTTCAATGGTCAGAATAATCCATATGGTGTAGATGAGCTTACCTGAATGACATTGTTTTTAAAAGGTTCTCAGATGCAAACACTATATATTGCATAACAAGTTAAAATAATCTTATTTATCGTCATAAAGACAAATCCTAAGATGAACAAACAATCGTGGTTCCCTCACCACATTACATGTAGAACTAGTGTTCCATTCAAGTTATCAACAACCAAATCAATAAAGCCAAACGGATGAGAAGGGTTGAGAATAGGCCTCTATGTCATGCATAAATACAAGACGTATAAATGCTGAACATTTTTACCTTGCCATTATCTTTTGATAGACGCAAAGCACTGTCAATCATCACCAAATCAATCCTTGGCTCCCCTATGACTCTAAACCCTGTCAAGGAAGATAAATTAGGAATGGATATTTGAAAACCAACAATATAAAGATATTTCATTTCATCGAACTCACTCACCAACAAAAACACTATCGAAAATGGGCACATCTATACAATAACGGAGAGAATCACAAATATTTGCTAAAGCTCATGACGTTGTGATGCACAGCTGGAAAAAAACACACGAAGTATATAAAAACTTATGTACACATTTTTACAAAAATTAATTGCTGAATAGTGCCTAAAATATTGGAATTCAGCTTTCTTATATAGAAGTTAAAGAGCATACCGAGACCACTGAGTCATTAGAGCTATGGACAAAAATATAGAAAAGGTTGTTAACTGCCTCTCCTTTGTGTTATTTAGATGTGTCATACATTATTACATTAATTTATCTTTTTACTAAGCTTGTGTGCATTAGAAATATCATTACCTGTGGATTACTGATGGAAAACATACAATGACACCAATGGCACGACAAGCTGCTGATCTAACTGAAGGAACTTCTTCAGTTATGGCCGCATCAATTTAATGCAATAGAAACTCAGGGACAAAGAAATATCACAGAGTAGTCAACCGTTAAAAAGAAAAATGAAAGGCAAAGCCCAGAGGATACATTCAAACTTGAATTGAACCACACAAAGGTGTGTCTAAATTAATATTGCCACCAAAAGGTTGGGCGATCAGTTTACAACGTGGACAGGCAAACCTGATACAAGTGAGCATATCGATCAGTTTACAACTTGGACAGGCAAACCTAATACATGTCATCAAAATTCAGGAAAAATCTAGAAACATTTTGTAGGTTTCTCCATGCTATTCTATTTTCTTGGTATCTTTAAACCCCGAATGCATCCCAAGAATTGAAACTATAAGAGATAACTCTTGCTACTCTAGTGACTTTCATAAACCCCAGGGCAAAAGTAGTTTTTAGGCAAAATCAAGGACATACACATTCGATATTCATGATCTGATTCTGCATATAAACTCTCAAATTATAGTAACTCTAAAACAATGAAAGAACGCTGCTCAGCCCACAATTATAGTAACTCTGTCAACATACATCAGGGAAGCAGTTTCCATACTAGATAAGTACTATAATCAGTATTATCATAGACAAGAACCAATACGCTGAGATGACAGATTAAGTTCCAAAATAATAATACTAGACACAGTTACCGAGCGACAACCTCGTTTCCGACGAGTACGATCACAGGGAGAAGAGGATAAGGTGCTTGCGATTGGACTCAAACGTGTGTCATCGGGCGATGACATAGGCGTTATCTATGGAAGTGAGATATGATGAGGTATTTTTGGCGGAGGAAAGAGCAGTTGTGCGATGGTGGAGGGCAGGTGGTGGAGGGCAGGTGGTGGAGTGTTAATGGCGAAGGCAGGTGGTGGAGTGCCAATGACAGAGGGCTGATAGTGGACGGCGACGTGTAGGTGGAAAGAGGGGTAACGCTAAGGGCTGAACGGGAGAGGGAGAGGTCTGAGCAAAAAAGAGAAAGTACCATAAACTAATAAATACTTTGATAGTACCATTAACTAATAAATACATAATTTCAATATTTGGATAGTACCATAAAGCTAAAAATAATTTTGTAAAATTATTATTAATTATAAATAATATATTAATTAATATATGAAGTATATATTCATATAAATTAATTTCAGTGAAATTATATTTTTTAAATCGAATTCTCCAAACTATTCTAACTAAGTAGGATGAGGACAATAGTATTTTTCTTTATTAAGTGAATAATTGTATTTTTCTTTATCAATTTCTTGTGCCCGATAGATGATAAATTTCCATTACGGATTTGAAAATTAAAATGGTGGTGTATGGGGAAGTATCACGTTCAAGCAGATTTCAATTTGAAGTTATGAGTAAAGTTTTTACCTTTTCAACTTAGGTCTCTCCAAGAAATTTGTAATTGTCGAATTACGGAATTGGCGATACCAAAATTCAATTGAATAATATACGATTACGAATTTACAATTTGGGCATGTATTGGTGAATGAAATGGCCTCGAAAGTCAACATTGATTGCTTGTAAACATTTTTGGAAAATTACATTGTGGCCCAAAATCGTGTTTCCCCATTATCCATTGCTCTAACATACATGATTTATGTTATTCTTACCTAAATATAAAAATATTAAATTTTTTTTTGTGAATTGTGGGAAAGCGTTAGTAGATGTTCTAGAGTAACTTAGAATTGATTACATAGAAGTAAGGAAGAGAAATCGAAAAGCATTGCGGATATGTTCATTTGCCCGATTGATGATAAATATTTTGTTACGAATTTGGAAAATAAAATGGGGGTGTATAGGAAAACACCACATTCGAGCGGATTTCAATTTGGAGTTACAAGTATAGTTTTTTACTTTTTGCACTTAGGTCCACCAAGAAATTTGGAATGGTCGAATCATAATATTGGCGAGACCAAAATTCAATTGAATAATATACGATTGCAACTATGCGATTTGGACATATATGGGTGAATGGAAGGGTCTCGAAAGTCGACATTGATTACTTACACACATTTTTTGAAAATTAAACTGTGGCTCAAAATTGTGTTTCCTCATTATCTATTGCTCCAACATACATGATTTTTGTTATTCCTACCTAAATATAAAAAAATTAAATAATATTTTTTTGGTGAATTGAGGGAAAGTGCTAGTAGATGTTCAAGAGTAAGTTAGAGTTGATTACAGAAAAGTAAGGAAGAGAAATTGAAAAGGATTACGGATATGTTCTTGTGCCCGA
Organism: Rubia tinctorum; assembly: GCA_032355605.1. Taxonomy (NCBI): domain Eukaryota; kingdom Viridiplantae; phylum Streptophyta; class Magnoliopsida; order Gentianales; family Rubiaceae; genus Rubia; species Rubia tinctorum. The sequence continues at coordinate 19,683 of JAULKM010147882.1, read as the reverse complement.
TCAATAATAAATATTCTATTACTCATTTGGAAAATAAAATGGGGGTGTATTGGGAAGCACTACGTTCTAGCGTTTTTCAATTTGGAGTTACGAGCAAAGTTTTTACTTTTTTGCACTTAGGTCCTACCAAGAAATTTGGAATTGTCGAATCACGAAACTGGCGACATCAAAATTTAATTTAATAATATACGATTGTGATTTTGCGATTTGGGCATGTATGGGTGAATGAAATGGCCTCGAAAGTCAACATTGATTACTTGTACATAATTTTGGCCCAAAATTGTGTTTCCCCATTATCCATTCCTCCAACATACATGATTTTTGTTATTCTTATCTAAATATAAAAATATTAAATAATATATTTTTTGGTGAATTTTGGGAAAGCGCTAGTAGACGTTCTTGAGTAAGTTAGAGTTGATTAAATAGAAGTAAGAAAGAGAAATCGGAAAGAATTACAGATACATTCGTGTGCCCGATCGATGATAAATATTCCATTACCAATTTGGAAAATAAATTAGGGGTGTATAGGGAAACACCACATTCGAGCGGATTTCAATTTGGAGTTACGAGTAAAGTTTTTACTTTTTGCACTTTGGTCCTTCAAAGAAATTTGGAATTGTCGAATCACGAACTGGGCGACACCAAAATTCAATTAAATAATATAAGATTGCGACTTTGTGATTTGGGCATGCATGGGTGAATGGAAGGGCCTCAAAAGTCAACATTGATTACTTTTACACAATTTTGGAAAATTAAACTATGGGCCAAAATTATGTTTTCCCAATATCTATTGCTTCAAAATACATATTTTTTAATCATTAAATAAATATAAAAATATTAAATAATGTATTTTTTTGGTGAATTGTGAGAAAGCGCTAGTAGATGTTCTAGAGTAACTTAAAGTTGATCACAGAGAAGTAAGGAAGAGAAATTGAAAAGGGTTACATATATGTTCTTGTCCCTGATCGATGAATAAATATTCAGTTACGGATTTGGAAAATAAAATAGGGGTGTATAGGGAATCACCACGTTCGAGCGGATTTCAATTTGGAGTTACGAGCAAAGTTTTTACCTTTTGCACTTAGGTCCCTCACAAAAATTTGGAATTGTCGAATTACAAAATTGGCGACATCAAAATTCAATTGAATAATATACTATTGCAACTTTGCAATTTGGGCATGTAGGGTGAATGGAATTTCCTCGAAACTCAACATTGACTACTTGTACATAATTTTGAAAAATTACACCGTTGCCCAAAATTGTGTTTCCCCATTATACATTGCTCCAAAATACATGATTTTGTCATTCAAACATTTATATTCTAATTTATATTAGGTCAATAAAGCTTGATTGTTAAATAATTAAATTAAACCTAGTTATAGTTAAAGTCAACAAAGGAAGTGAACGATTTTGAAAGTTACGAAAAAAATAATTTTGCTTAGATCGTCTAAGTGCAACTATACCAATCTCATGATATTTTTGGTAAAAAAATAAAAAAAAATTGCCTATATTTTTCTTAAAATTTGGCTAGAAGATTGAATTTAAAAATATTTAACACCGATTTTGGCACCGTTTTTAGAAAATCGATGCTAAATATTTTTAAAACTCCATGGTTAACCGTAAATTAGTTAAAGTCACATACTTTTATTTGTATTGATATATACTAAATCAATTAAGGGTTGGATGTGAATTAGTTAACGTCAAATATTTTTATTCTTAGTTATATATATTAGGGTAGTAAAGGTTGATAATTAATTAAAATAAATTCAGCTATTACACCAGTTAAAGTCACCAAAAGAAGTGAATGATTTTGAAAAATAAGCAAAAATATACTTTAGCTTAGATCGGCTGCATGCAGCTGCGCCCATCCCATGATTTTTTTTGCGAATTATTTTTAATTTTCTCACGGGAAGATTGAATTTTAAAATTTTGACAATGTTTTTGATTTTTTGGCTGGAAGATTGAATTTTAAAAATTTTAGCACGGTTTTTTTTAATTATCAACGATTTTAAAAAATCGGTGCTAGATTTTTGCGAATTTTTAAAATTTTTGGCGGGAAAATTGAATTTCAAAATTTTTAGAACCATTTTTTTAAACTTAGCACTGGTTTTTTGAAAACCGGTGTTAAATTTTGGAAATATTTTTTGAAAATTTTGGCTGGAAAATTGAATTTTAAAATTTTTAGAACCAGTTTTTTTAATTAGCACCGGTTTTTTGAAAATCGATGTTAAAATTTGGCAATTTTTTGAAATTTTTGGCGCGAATATTGAATTTTGAAATGTTTGCACCAATTTTTTAATTAGCACCGGTTTTTTTGAAAACCAGTGTTGAATTGTTGAATTACTGGTTTTTTTAAAAACTAACACTGGTTTTCATAAAACCGATACTATTTTATCACCGATTATAAAAAAACCAGTGCTAATTTAAAAACAATCGGCTGATTTATTTGGGGCACCTGTTTTTCCAAATGTAGCACCGATTTTCAAGAAATCGTGCAATTTTAGCACCGATTTTCTAAAAACCCGTGCTACACTTGGAAAAACCGGTGCAAATTAAAATTGGGCGCCGATTTTCAAAAACTGATGCCAAAAAACTGGTGCTAGGGGGGTCAGTGGTTGTGATGCTCAGATTAGATTATAGAAATTCGGGAGCTGCTTAAACATTTTGAATTAACAATCTCACAAATATACATGGAAGTCAACTCGGTAGCAGATTCAATAGATAAACTAACTGCTATCGAAAAGGTTAACAAAAAATATTTCTCTGCAGGTCTGCCTCTTCAAATTGAAGACCGAGTGAAAATAGATGTGAGCTCACTTCCTTATCTTAGGACAGGATATAATAAGTTAGCTTTTTGTATGGGGTTGAACTTTGTTCTCTTGTATTCCAGGTTTTTCAGTTCAGGTAATAGAAACTGTTAGGATTGGAAGTAAGTTGATGTATAGTTGTTAGAGTTTCTGTATCCTTTATCTAAGGTAAAGCTATTATGTCCCCCTCTTCTATATACTCCCTTTGTTCCAGTTCTATTTGCACTGCAATCATTATCACGCTATTCAATAAACATGTTTGACCGTTAATATGTTTACCTACGTATAATAACAACAATTAAAAAATTGATCTTTAGAAACTACTTGTTACGACGAATTGAACAATACCACATATGATAATACTGTTGTTTATATATCTATTCAAATATGTGGTCAAAATTCGATAGCGAATAGTGTCCAAAAAGCAAAAGTGCATATGTAGCTGGGACAAAGGGAGTATCTTTCTTTTATATTAATAAATAGGCAGGGGTATGCAAATCCACCACCATAACAGGTGGTGTTATTTATTTGTTTCATAAAAAAGAAGGCTTGATGAATGTGAAGTTTTTGAAAATGAATAATAAAATGAACTAGTTTTCTTTATTGTTAAATGCAACGGTAAAATTGTTATGATTGAATTTGTATTGTACTTATTACATATTTATGTTGAAAACTTGATTTCGATGATGTATAAATTAGATTACATATTTTTATGAAATTTTAAGTTTAATTATATAATTTTAGTAATTATTTAAAAGTTAAGACATTCAATTTTTTCAGTTAAACCAAATTCCATTCGATGTATTCGATTTTTTTGATTTATTTGGGTCAGTTTCAATTTTAAATGTTTTATGGTCAAAACAGAATAACTCGAACCAACTCCCACTTTCTGCGGGCAATCCACTCGACGACCTCTAGAGATAATATACACGTCCACATTTCCAGCCGACATGAATTGGATTCACTGACCCAGTTCAAAAATAAAGGATGTTGCTATTTCACACCATGTATTTTACTGTATAAGCCCTATAAATATACCTTCTAAATACAAAATATATTAAAATTTAAATTTAAAATGAAAATGAAAAAATTTAAATAAAAAGTTTTATTTAACTTTTTTAAAAATATGAATTATTAGGGGTGGTTGTCGGCGGCAGCATTTGATGGCCAACGACTTTCCGGCGAAACTCCGGCCACTGTCCGGCGAAATTCCAGCGGGTGATGGTTTTCATATGTGGCTCTCATATGTGGCTCTCATCTGTGTCTCTCATCTGTGGTTATCATCGATGAAAAAGCGAGCCACAAGGCCAAAAATCAAATGTGAGCCTTAGGATGAGATCCATGCGATGAGAGCAAAAGGTACAAATTTTTGGATGCGAACCATATGATGAGAGCCACAAGTACAAATTTTTGGATGCGAACCTTGTGATGAGAGCCACAAGTACAAATTTGAAGATGAGAACTATGCGATGAGAGCCACAAGTACAAATTTGAAGATGAGAACCATGTGATGAGAGCCACAAGTACAAATTTCTAAATGAGAACCATGTGATGAGAGCCACAAGTACAAATTTCTAAATGAGAACCATGTGATGAGAACCATCATCATCCGGAACTTCACCGGAAAGCCGCCAGAATATGATCGGAACATGGTCGGACCACCGCCGGAAAGTGGCCGGCCGCCACCTTCTGCGGTCACACTGCCGCCGACAGCTGCCACCCTACCACCACTAATAAATCATATTTTTAAATTTAATTTAATTTAATTATTTTAATTTTAATTTGTAATACATTTTGTATTTATAAGGTATAAATACAGGGCGTATATAGTAAAATACAGGACGTGAAATAACAATCCACCTAATAAATATGAAAGCCCTACTTGATAATCACCATAAAGTCAGTTTTATTTGTTTCATAGAGTGTATGAACCATAGAATTTATATTCATTTCATAAGCTCAATTATTACTTGATTCAATCAATTCAGCTTTACCCATTCATTCCATATATAGTAGCGTTTATCTCTATAGAAAATAAAAGGCTTCATCAAGATCATTCAACCATACATTTTAACCGGAAGAAAACACCATTAATATGTTGCCATCAATCCGTTTTGATGCGAGGAGATAAAATGGAGGGTGGATAAAAAGGCAGGCCTTGAGTCCGGTGATGTCCAATATTGTCGCTTGGTGATTCCGCAGGTGGCCTCCCGGTTCGGGGGAACACAAGCCGCCGGTTAATCCACTCCACAACTTCTGGGCATAATGTCATGTACAAGAAAACCGCTCTCTTCCATGATTGAGTCGACAACTACCTGTCTCCCCTGCTTGCGCTATTGACTATATACTCTGATCTCTCCTCTCTTTCCACTGGGATCACGCACCGTAATACCTTTTAGTTTTATTATGTTCAGTTCGTCCTACTTTAAAGTTTCAAATTACTTTTTTGCACAAAGTTTAAGATAAGTATGTGTGCCAGACCCACATAAATTAAATTAAATTAAATTAAATGAAGAACTATGACTACTGTAGCTAAATTTAAAAATATTAGAATTAGAAAGATATTAGTGGAACAGAAAAAAAGGAAAATAAAAAGTTATTAGCGGGAACGGATGGAGTTTGTAATTACGTTGTATCACTAAAACTAGAAGCTTACATCTCTCATGTCCTGGTCCACTGCGATGAGACCATCCGGCATTAGATACTTGGCCATGCTCATTTCTGATCTATGTAGCACGGGTATGGTAAATAGGTCATGGTACCCGTAACAGATACGTATTGTGTACGGATTCAGTGTGGGTTCGGTCTGGGGTTGACTTTTTGGTACTTTGACCGGATACGGGTACGGATATGGTCAAGGGTACGGTCAAGATGGATGGTACGATTTGAGGTATATTGTACCTCCTTAAATTGGAGTACATATGCATTGTATCCCATTAAATTGGAGTATATATGCATTCATTCATTCAATTAAGAGGAACAAACTAACTCCTAGTCGATCTCAAGATTTGATTTTCATCCACAACAATTTTCGTCTTTTATCAAGAAATTAGAGGATGATGAGAGTGATCAAAAGACTTGGGATGTTGGTGGAGATGCATTTGATTCTATGGAAAATGTTGGATTCTTAGAGTTTGTAAACCTTTTACTTGATGAGCCGGACATGGAGAAAAAATTTATTGTTGAAAATTGATGTTTTTCATTCACTTTTCATGCTTATTGTTATGCTTTTCTTTGACTTGGACAATGAATTTTATTTGGTGTATACTTATTTTAGCCTTATTGTTTAAAACATCAAATTATAATCTTGTTATGTAGTTTATTTGCTAAATATTGTGATAAATATTAAGTTTGAACTACATATGGATGTTTAAGCCTAGATTCTCTCTCTAAAGAGTAATTCTCCCGCTTCTCTCTAACTTTCACCAATCTCTACAATTTCTAAATAAAAATAAAACAACCGCCGCCGCCTATAATGGTTATATCCGTCATTAACGTCTTCATCTTCACCCTACAGTCACCGGAAACCTAGCTCAATGGAGGCTCCGCCCTCTGCCCTGAGTCCGCTGTCCTCATACAGAGCCGCTCTCATTCAACAACCCATCCAAAACATCAAACGGATACTCCACCTCAACCCGAAAACTGAATATAAGGTTGAAATTGTCGTCCTCTTCGACGATGCCGAGATCGACCAACTCTCTGAGCCCCTCATATGAAACCTGATTAGAAAATTCCCAAGGGGCAGGCCATCTCTGGAATTTATCCGGCACCACTTCAAGAAAATTGGGTTCAAAGGGGAACCAATAATCATGGCATAGGACAGGAGGCATGTCTTCATCAAATTTGACCTTGATTAGGATATCCAACGTTGCTGGATCAAGAGGAATTGGAATCTTGGAGGTAAATCATGAAAGTCCTTAAGTGGACTAAGAATTTTGATGTGAAAGAAGAGCCTCCTCTGGTTCCAATCTGGCTGACGGTGGAGTTTCCGCCAGCATACTTCCTATATCCAGACTCAATTCCGCTTATTGCTAGCAGCCTCGGGGAGCTCATCTTCACAGATCAACCCATAATTAATCATACGAGGCCATCCACAATATGTTTATGCGTGAAAATGTATCTCAAGGCTGAGTTTCCATCAAGAATCAGGCTTGGTTCAACCAAGGACCACAAGTGGTACGACATCAAGTATGAAGATCATCCAAAATATTGCTGCAAATGCTTTAGGATTAGACATCATGTATCAGAATGTGGAATTTTCAAGCTAAAGGTTCAAAACAAGAAGCTAGCAGAACAGTGGGTTCCAGTACCTGTTCAGAAAGTTCACCCAGGGGAGCAATCATCTGATGATAAACAAAAAGGGTGTTAGTGATGAAGAAGTCTTCCAGGATGCTGTGGAAATTATGGAAAGAGACACAATAATGGTGGACAGAGCCAGAGTTAATCACCACTTTTAGCCTAAAGGATTCAAGGAAAAGGAACTCAACAAGCCCTCCAATGAGAACATGATTTCATTCTGTTGATTAAGCATTCAGAAATAGAAAGAGAAATTTCTCAAATTGGAGATCAATGGATGATCTGGAGATCATAACTAAGAAGGATCACAATCCTATATCTGAACCCTACAACATTATTGATCGAAATGACACTATTCTCAATCTGAGAAATTTTCATAATACTCTACTAATGAAGTTTAATCTGCAGGCATGAGCTAATGAAAGAGATACAGATGTGGACAAATGCATAAAGGATGGGGCTGAATGGAAAAAATATGTCACAGATGCAAGAGGGGCAAATATAATCAGGAAATTGGTTCCAAATCCAACAATGTGGCAGGTATCCCTAGACTAAAACCTCTAGATAGACTAGAGAATTTTTTTAACTCTCCAAATATGGTTACCACTTGCTTGAAATCTAGAACTAAACCCTCCAATGAATCTTAAAATACTCATGTGGATTGTTAGAGGGATATGTGCTTCTAGATTGAGACTACAAAAATTAATTCACACTCACATGCTTGATATCTTGATTATAATTGAGACTAAATAGAAAAATGATAAAATGGACATGTTTAGGAGTCAGTTAGGTTTTGATGATGCCATAGGTTCACAGGCTTTCTAAATATGGGTGTTCTTTAGAAACAACCTCATTCCCACACTTATGTTGATAATCAGGATTTTTTGAAAATAATGGTCACAAACACATATCAGAATGTAAAGTTTCATATCATTGTAGTTTATGGGAAACATAATATACAGCTTAGGTCTCAAATGTTCCATGCACTCTCACAACTAACTGAGGTTCATCCCATACCTCCAATTTATGCTTGGGATTTAATGTAATTAGGACTATTTTTGAGTATAAAGGAAGTTGTACCTCTGACCTTAGTAGCATATTAGACTTTGATTCATACTTTCAGTCCACAGGATTAAATGATCTAACAACTGTTGGAAATTTATTTACTTGGACTAATTGTAGATGGTGGGTAAATAGGGTGTGCAAGAGATTAGATATTATAGTGGTTAATGCACAGTGGAATGATCAGTATCCTAATACATATGTACAAGCGCTAAATAGGACCCCCTCGGACCACTCAACACTCTTACTAAACACACATATGCAGGAAACCACAACCTCAAAATCTTTTAAATTTCTGAAAATGCGATTAGAAAGAGCGATTTATATGAGGTGATAAAGACTAATTGGGAGATCCATATAGAACAACAGGGTATGTTAGGTTTCTCACTGAAACTTAAAAGACTTAAAAATGTTTTGAAACATTGGAATAGGACCAGTTTTGGAAATATCTTTGATTACATACAGAGAACTGAAATAAAGGTATAGGAATTGGATATAGTCTATGAAATCTACCAAACCGATCAAAATCTTAACCAGCTAGCCCTAGCCACAGCAGAACTAAATCAATATCTGAGGGAGGAAAACTTGTATTGGAAAAAGAACTCCATGATAAAATGGGTGCAAGGTGCTAATATGAATACTAAATTTTTTCATAACAGTGTCAGGGATGGACAATATAGGATTACGATTAATAAAATCAAAAATGAATATGATCAATGGCTAACTAATCAAAAAGATATAGGTAATCATGCTGCATCCTATTACAAGGAACTTCTTAGTCACGATAATATAGACATTACCAGTGAGGCATGAACAAAATGCTTAGAGTATTTCCCTAGGATCATTACAGATGAGGATAATTGTCTCTTGTTAAACATGATAGACATGGAAAAGCTTAAAAAGATAGTTTTCAGCCTCAATCCTGATAGTGCTGCAGGTCCGGATGGATATCTAGGATTTTTCTATAGATATGCCTGGGATATCATTAAAAATGATTTATTCAAGTGTGGACAGGAGTTTACGTGTGCTATTTCTTTTCCAGTAAACATTTCAAGCACACTTATCTGCCTTATACCAAAAACCCCCACTCCTGCCACTCTATCTGATTATAGACCCATCTCTCTTTCAAACTTCAGTAACAAAATCTGTTCTAAAATTCTTGTTGAGAGAATCACTAATGTGATTGATAAATGTATCTCTATGGAACAGAGTGCATTTATCCCTAGTTGAGAAATTACTGACAATATTCTTATCATGCAAGAGATGGCAAGACTTTTAGATAAGAGAAATCAGTCCATTAACCTTATAGCAAAGATTGATATGTCCAAAGAATTTGATAGGGGTATCTTGGATGATGTTAAATTCACTAATGCTGAAATTGGGGTTTCATGGACACTTTGTTAGAGTTACATTGTTTAATATATCTGCTGCATATTTCTCTGTACTAATCAATGGACTTCCAAATGGTTTCTTTAAGGCATCAAGAGGTCTCAAACAAGGAGACCCCCTGTCACCTATACTTTTCAACCTCATTACTGAGGTTCTTAATAGAGGTCTTAAATAAATGTTTAGAAATAATCTGCTTGATCCTTTCAATTTCCCAGGAACAACCATGATTTCACATTTATCATATACTAATGAAACTTTGATCTTTTTAAAGGAAACAAATAAGTCCCTTAAAAATCAAATACAATTCTTATCAATTTATGAGAAAGCCATTTGACAGAGGGCTAACCACAATAAGAAAGCCTTTTATGTGTGGAATAAAACAAGTATGGCTACAAGGAATATGATCTGTAATGTCACAAAATTATCACAGAGGGTCTGTCCTTTTTCGTATCTGGGAGTAACCATTTTTAAAGGCATGAAATTGAATGTATATTTCCAAACATTGATTGAGAAAATGAATGCTAAGATACAAAACTAGAATTCAAAGATCCTCAATCAAGCTGGTAGAACAACTCTAGTGAAACATGTACTGGCTGCCATTCCTCAACACACTTGGTCTGTTATGGCACCCACAAGATCAGTGATTCATAAAATAGAATAGTTTGATCTAGACTTTATTTGGGGAACTAACAAGGATGGTACCCAAAAAAGTAACTAAAGAGGGTGGAAGAGATTGAGCTACCCCTACATAGAAAATGGACTTCAGCTGAGGGACTTTTCATCAATTATAGATAGCTTCTCCCTCAAACTGTGGTGCATCATTTAAAACATCCAAACCACTAAAGGTTGGGATTGTAATTAGGAATTCCAAGGGAAAAGAAATGTATGTTGGAGGAGATAACATCACATGAGCATCAAATGCTTTTGAGGCCGAAGTGATTGTTGTAATTTCTGGAGTTGAGTTTTGCATACATCACAATTTCCTTCCATTAACTTTACAAATTGATTGTTTGCAGGTCTGTAATCTAATGAAACAAGGAGCTACATAGCCGTGGAGAATGGCAACTGAGCTATGGAAACTGCAGAAATTATTGCTTCAGTGCAATGCGATTGTTACTCATGTCTTTAGGGAGAAGAACACTATTGCTCAAGCATTGGAAAATATGGCGGAAACAAGAAGAATCCAAAGTAGACAAGCTTGGAACTGGAGTGACCTGAATGAGGAAACAAAGGCAGCTATAATTGGCGATAGATTGGGAATTGTCAATCTCAGAATTTTGACTATCAGATTGCATATCCATATTTTACATATTTTATGAATATCTCTATTGATTATCTGGAAACCCTTGGATTAACATGGGGTGGAGATCCAAGAGGTAGAGACATAATCAATAGAACGAAATGCTTGGAGAGTCGCTTTTGTCTTAGAAGCGCGACTTTCTTAAGCTACTTGGATTAGGAAGTGTATATTTTGAACAATTATAATTTTTGGTAAATGGTTTGGGGAGCAAAATAAATCAATTGGTGGTTTATTTTAAAAAAACAAATGTTTTCATTTACTTTAAATTGTTTACAATAAAAAATCATATTATCATTGATTCAAAAATGATTAATTATTAATAATAATATTGCTATATATATTTTTAAACTTTTATTTATAATTGTAGCCATTTCATTCCGATCCCCCATAATTTTCAATTTATCGAATTCTGTACCCGTACCCAGAATCGCACCGGTGCTACTTAGTGTCCGACTCGATCACACCTAGTGTTACGATTAAGACGTGCACCTCTGATCCCAGTTGAACTTGCAACGTTTCGAAGAAGCTTACCACTGCTTCTTTGATAGCCTGTTGCACCGTTTTGATCTATAATGTTAAGGCCGGCAAAATCTGAACAATTAATGTGAGGTATTAAACTTGTAGAAACTCATCCTGAGGGCATTCAACCAGCTGTTGGATGAAGAAGCCCCGGTGATAAGCACGATCTTTCCGCACAGATTTTCCCTCCACAGTAATGATTGTAGGATGCAACGGATGGACTTGACAGCTACACATGGTGGCAAAACGAAGAGGAGAGCTTAGGTACTTAGTCGAGGTAGCCAGGCGTTGAAGGAACCCTGGATGAAGTGAGCATCAAATCCAGAATCCCAAAAGGTTTTGATTAAGGTTAATGTATCGAAGAAAGGACTGAACAAACCCATCTCAACTTTTGGTTTTCTATTCTACTCAGCACAGGTGCTCTTAAGATGGAGACTCGCGTGAGGAGTTGGCAAACTGTTGTTCCTTTGCCACGTGCAGGATGAAGATGCATCGTGTCACGTCCACAATTGCCTACGTACCGCCACTGTCCACGTATATATGATTGACCATTTTATACTGATCTCAATCAATAAAGGATTTTCTGTCAAAAATAAATAAATAAATAAGTTATCTATAAATTTAAAAATAACTATTTTCCACATTCATGCAAAAAAATTACCGATGATGATGGAATAGTAAGGTTATTTTCTGTAAATTTCAACATCAATAAACTCATTTAAATATCTTAAATTTAACTATTAACCACTTCATTCGTCCCATCAAAAATGACATATTTATTTTTTCACCCTCTCAAATGATCATGTTTGACCGTCAGAATCTCCAGTTATGCATAACAATCTTTTATTAAAAAGTTGATATTTAGAAATAATCACGCATTTACTCATCTTAATTACCTATTGTGAATGTTACCATTTCCATTTTGAAGATAAACATTCCATTTTTCTTAAGAGCAATTTACAACAGCGTTCAATAACTGTTTGTAAACCTCACCAATGATCACTTTAGAAAACAACGCATAAACGTATTTCATGAATGACATCATGCACAAAGTACCAATAGATTTGATAACAACTATAAGAATTCAACCAAATGCCTAGTCATTTAACCAAACAATGCATTTCCTAGGGTTAATCAAGAAAGATCTACATTCAAGACTTTCCCATTAGTGCTACCTTAGGATAAACATGAGAAAGATTGACATTATCACATTCATCTAGCAATCTTAACACCGTCAACACAACTAGAAATTCTAATTCCATGTTCTTGGATTTCATGCCAAAAGAGATGAAATACTTTCCTAAATTCCTAACATGCTATCATACAAACATTTCATATTCTCAAACTTCCAATCACATAAATGAAGCTTGATAACACATTTAAAGCATATCAAATGCACAATAATCAAGAGATCTAAATAAAGTTTAAGAGGTTATCACCCGCTGGGTTTGGAACCTTTAATCAATTGCTTCCAAGAAGAAAATTAGCCTAAATAATCAAAACTCATAACATAGAACAAAAGTCAACAAAGAAACAAGAAAAAATTGAAGGAGAAGTGGAAAAACTATGATTTTGGAGCCCCCAAGTCAGGCCAAGAGAGCTAACAAATGAGTGGATGAAGTGTTATTTATGGTACATGAAAAAAGGTGTAAAAGCAAGTTAGCAGTTGCTTGTTGCGATCTTTAGAGAGCCTCCTCGGCTCGCGACAGCTGCTACAAACTCTCAGCAACAATGCTGTCGCGATTTCTGGGAAATCCCCCCACGGCTCGCGACAGAGTGCAGTCCATCTCTCAGCTCTTTTTGTTTTGCTTCCCTCGGGTGCACCGTTGATCCATTTCGGGAGTTCATGTAGTCGTTTTTATAGTACTTGCAAAGAATAATCCAATTATGGTATCCATGGACACCAATTCATCTCTGATCATCATCAAAACATGGTCCAAATTTCTTCACCCAGTACCTTGCCTTCTTTTCCTTCCTTCTTCAATCTATCTTTTACCGATTTGTAAATGGCCTTCTTTTTTCTACCATTCTTAGGGTAGAAGATATTTGAAAGTCATTCAAAAGAATGGTAAAGGATATTGATGGCCATTCGTGAGGATGGTAATAGATTGAAGGTCACGGACCTAAATGTGTGGTAGTGGATGGAATAGAGCCAAAAAAGGAAGATTTTGAGTTCAAGAAGGTCAAGAACGGAAGACGGCACGAATCGGCCTAATCAGCCGGATGGCCGACCCGGCGGCATAAGGCCGAGCGTGGGCCAAGCTAGGGTAGCATGGCCCACGCTAGGGGTGGCTAGGATGGACCGTGCCAGCTAACATGGGCCATGCCACAGCTCCTCAACACGGTATGTGTCAGTCCGTGCAGGTCGTGCCTTCCTGTGTCCCCATTTTTCTCCAAAGGCTAAGTATAGGCGTGAACCGTACCGTTTCACATGGTCGGTGCCATCTTAAGTTCCAAAAGTGAAGACAAACCCACGGGGTGTGAAAAATGGCACATCTCGCACTATTCAACCGAGCAAAAATTCTTTCTAGCCAACGGGCCACGCTAAACGACACGAGGCATTCAAATTAGTAGTCAAGAATGCGACACCAGCAAGCGGCCCATGCGGTACGTGTAGCCTGCATCGGAATTACCTTACACAGCACGTGCGGGTCGTGCCAGCATGAGGCTGCATTGGCCGTGTCTTTCCCCGCACCCGTGCCAACAAGATCCTGCACGGCTCGCACCATTTTCCGTTGGCCGCACCAATTGCGGCTGCTAGGTTTTGTAGGCCTATTTTGACCTTTTTCAAGGCAATATTTCCTACTAATATATTTATGGACCTATGTCTACTATGGTTTTAGTTTATATTCATTTTTAGACTTCAAAAATAGGCTAGAGAGGGAAAGGAACTCTTTCTTCTTTCTAGGATCTTTTCTCGTCTTCTATTTATTTTCCTTTTGCCCAATAGCATTGAATCCAATGAAATAATTGGGTTCAATACTTAGGGAGTAGTTTATTTATTTGGGGATTATGTTTGTATTCATGAATTAATGTTTGTTTTGTGAGATTCCTTGGATCTACCTATTTCTTTGTGTTTGTGAGTATTATGTTGGCTTGTTCTTCATGTTCTTATTAATAGCACGATTGTCACACTAAGAATAGCACACACCGTAGTCTACTTTTATGTTGGTACAATTATTGAAGGCATTCCACGACTACCACCATAAATAAAGACATTCCACAACTTGATCAAACATTCAAGGGTTATGTTAGGGATCCTCCAAGTGATACAGCTGAACCGATGACAAGGTCAAGAACGAAACTTAGAGATGCGGTATTGAATGCTTTGATGGATCAACTTCATGATGAAACATTCAAGAATAAGTTGGCTAGGGCTTGGATTAATTATTCAAGCTTGTCGATCAACTGAAGACATCGTGAAGAATACTATACTCTTTTTTCCCACATAGTTTTTAACGAGGTAATGTGATCTTTGTAAACTACTGTAAATTGTTTTATTTTAGTCCGATAACTCGGCCATGTGGGTTTATGAAGAGTTAATATTTTTTACCCAATCCATTAGGTTTTCAAAAATATGGAGTTTTATTATGATTAGAATTACATTTGGTAAGATTATAGATAAGGTAATATTCTTCAAGCTTACTTCTTGAATAATTCGAGTATAATAGGGTTTATTTCAGGAATTTTATTTAGATATGGTTTTAGCTTCTTAAAGCTTCCATAAGTCGATTCAGTTTCCAATTGTAATTAGGATTTTGGTTCGAAAATATCCCTATAAAAGGAGAGGTATGGCCGAGATATTGAAAACCTTTTATCAATCAAATATTCAGAATTTTTTAGCTATACTCATTGCCAGCGAGCGTCTTCATTTTTGCTTAATCTTGCATGCTAGTTAGTGAAAAAAAAACCCTTTATTTGTGAGTTTATCCTGTGGGCTTGTTAACGAAAAAAAAAATTGAATCTTTAACCAATCCTGCAGACAAGTTGGCTTTACAATTCTCGAACTATTCAAGATCCCGAGGGCTAGTTTTGATCAGTTTGTGCGGCTATACTAGGGTTTGCGAAATCCCTCACTTAGTCAAAGATCTAAAATCATGCAATCCAGAGTCTTCGCAAGGATATTCATATCATTTGGTACTAGAGAAAAGCAAAAGTGTTTGCGACCATCATATATGTATTTTATTTTTTAAAAACAAAAATTGAAGAAAAAAACCCAAACATTATCAATAATATCCTGTCAGACAACTGCCGCCGCCACCGCGATGCTCCGATCTCCGCCACCAAAGCCCATCATTCTGTTCACCATCTCTGTTTCTGCTCCGAATACCGCCGCTCCTCAGCCTTAGCTCCAATCATCTTATGAAAGCTTCTCCACTAATCAAGATCTGCTCCTTTCTTCTAAAACCCAGATCCACCCATTTTAAGCTTTCTGCTCAACTCCGATTGCCTCTGTACAGTCTCAAATTTCTTGCCACCGAACCTTGTTATTTTCGGATGCCAAGCTCGCCTTCAGTTTCTTCGGAAATGCAAGAGAGTTCCAGTTCAGCAAAGAAGAACAGGTCCAGTAACGCATAAGACATCTTCTCGAAGTAAACGTTCGGCGCCTGTGTGACACGCGCAAGATCATAGTTGGGCGCGTGAAATCCACGTGTACGTCACTTGGAAGGAGCATCTTACTCACGCGGGAAATAGCTTAGCCATTTCTTCTCGCGAGTTTTTTTATTGCGGTTTGTTCAGTTTATCGCGATCTGATTCATTATATCGCTTCCTGATTTTCTCTCACAAGTTGAAGCCTTTTTTGTAAAATCATCACCTAGACACTGCCTAGTCAACATCCAGTCACCGTTTATAAGTAAGACTTTGCAGGGATGGCGTGGGACGTTTATCTACATTTATTTTTTAAGATCATTCTCATTTCGAGGATGAAACTTTCGACCACGAAGGGAATGATGGAGATGCCAAGATGACAATCACCGTAAATGAAGACATTCCAAAACATGATCAAACATTCAAGGATTATGTTTGGGATCCTTTGAGTTACATGGTTGGACCGATGGCAAGGTCAAGAACGAAGCTTAAATATGTGGCATTGAATGCTTTGATGGATCAACTTCATGATGAAGAATTCAATAATAAGTTGGCTAGGGTTTGGATTAATCATTAATTCTTGTCGATCAACTGAAGATATCGTGAAGAACACTATACTCTTTTTTCCCACTGGGTTAAACAAGGTAAAATGATCTTTGCAAAACTATTGTAACATTATTTTATTTGAATCCAATAACTCGGCCATGTGGGCTTCTGAAGAGTTAATGTTTCCGACCCAGTCCAATAGAATTTCCAAAATATGGAGTTTTATTCCAATTAGAATTACATTTGGTAATATTATATATAAGGTAATATTCTTCAAGCTTACTTCTTGAATAATTCGAGTATAATAGGGTTTATTTTAGGAATTCTAGTTAGATATGGTTATAGCTTCTTTAAGCTTCCATAAGTTGATTTAGTTTCCAATTGTAATTAGGATTTTGGTTCAAAAATATCCCTATAAAAAGTGGGGTATGGCCGAGATATTGAACACCTTTTATCAATCAAATATTCAGAATTTTTTAGTTATACTCAGTGCTTACGAGCGTCTTCATTTTTGCTTAATCATGCGGACTAGTTAGTGAACAAAGAACCCTTTATTTGTGAATTAATCCTGGGAGTTTGTTAACGAACAAATTTTTTAATTGAGAACCAATCATGCGGGCAAGTTGGTTTTACAATTCTCGAGCTGCTCAAGATCTCAAGGACTAGTTTTGATTAGTTTGTGTGGCTATACTAGGGTTTGCAAAATCCCTCGTTTAGTCAAAGATCTAATAATCCGCAATCCAGAGTCTTTGCAAAGAGATTCATATCATTTGGTATCGGGGCAAAACAAAAGTGTTTGCGACCATCATATCTGTATTTAATTTTTTAAATAAATAATCAAAAATTGAAAAAACTAGACATCAGCAATAATCCCCACCAGATAATTGTCGCTGCAACCGCTCAGCTCCGATCTCCGCCACCAAATCCCGTCATTCTGTTCACCATCTCTGTACCTTCTCTGATAGCCATCGCCGCTCACTCTTAGCTCCGATTATCTCCGGAAAGCTTCTCCACTGATCCAGATCTGCTTCGTTCTTCTTAAACCCAGATCCGTCATTTTCAAGCCTTCCGCTCAACTCCGATTGCCTCCGTTACAGTCTCAGCTTTCTTTCCACCGATCCTTGTTATGTTCTGATGCCAAGCTTGTCTTCAGTTTCTCCATCAATGCAAGATAGTTCCAGTTCAACAAAGAATAATAGGTCCAATAGCAAAGAAGACATCTTCGCTAGGTAGACGTTTGGCGCCAGTGTAACACGCGCGAGCTCATAGTTGGGCGCGTGAAATCTATACGCACAACACTTTGAAGGAGTATCTGACTCACGCGCAAAGCAGCTTGTCCATCTCTTCTCTCAAGTTTTTTTATTGTAGTTTGTTCAGTTTATCGCTATCTGGTTCATTATATCGCTTCCGGATTTCCTCTCTCCAGTTGAAGCCTTTTTTTGTCCAATCATCACCCAGACACTGCCTAGTCAGTATCTAGTCACCATTTATTAGCAAGACTTTGCATGGATGGCGTGGGACATTTATAAACATTTATTTTTGAAGATAATTCTTGTTTCTAGGCCAAAACTTTTATCCACGAAGGGAATTATAGGGATGCCAAGAGGACTATCACCATATATAAAGACATTCTACGACAAGATCAAACATTCAAGGGTTATGTTCGGGATCCTCTGAGTAACATGGCTGGACCGATGACAAGTTCAAGAACAACACTTAGAGATGTGGCATTGAATGCTTTGATGGATCAACTTCATGATGAATAATTCAAGAATAAGTTATCTAGGGCTTGGATTAATTATTCAAGCTTCTCGATCAACTGAAAACATTGTGAAGAACACTATACTCTTTTTTTCCCATTGGGTTTTTAACGAGGTAAGGTGATCTTTGTAAACTATTGTAACGTTATTTTATTTTAGTCCAATAACTCGGCCATGTGAGCTTCTGAAGATTTAATGTTTTCTACCCAGCCCATTAGGGTTTCAAAAATATAGAGTTTTATTATGATTAGAATTAGATTTGGTAAGATTATAGATAAGGTAATATTCATTAAGCTTACTTCTTGAAGAATTCGAGTATAATAGGGTTTATTTTAGGAATTCTAGTCAGAAATGGTTTTATCTTCTTAAAGCTATCATAAGTTGATTCAGTTTCCAATTCTAATTAGGATTTTGGTTCGAAAAATATCCTTATAAAAGGAGGGGTGTGGCCGAGATATTGAACACCTTTTATCAATTAAATATTCAGAATTTTTTAGTTATACTCATTTCTTGCGAGCGTCTTCTTTGTTGCTTAATCCAGCGGGCTAGTTAGTGAACAAAGAACCCTTTATTTGTGAGTTAATCATGCGGGCTTGTTAACGAGCAAATTTTTTGAATTGTGGACCAATCTTGCGGGCTAGTTGGCTATACTAATATTGAGTTGTTCAAGATTCCAAGGGCTAGTATTGATCAATTTGTGCGGCTATACTAGGGTTTGAGAAATCTCTCGTTTAGTCAAAAATCTAAAATCCTGCAATCCAGAGTTTTTGCAAGGAGATTCATATCAGGCTTGTTCTTTATGTTATTACTAATTGTAGGATTTTCACACTAAGATTAGCACATACCGTATTCTACTTTCATGTTGGCACAATTGTTGATATCCCACAGGGAAGGAAACAATGTGGGTTTGTCCATGTGGGTTGTTGAATTCACGTTACGATAGATGATACACTAGTTTTAGCCGACAAATTGGCCTGAAGTGCTACGAATAGAGAGAACTAGAGTAGCTAACTAGGGTTAGAGATTTGCAACCCCAGAGCCATTGATAAGGTGCTTCACCCCCTTTTCCTTTTTAGGCCTGGGGAGAAGAATTCGGGGTGTACTGCCCGGGACATAATAGCATATGAGAGATTCAGATCTCCACAGCAGGAAAGGCCATTGTTGCACTCCCTTAATTATGGAGGTGGTGCCGATGGAAGATTACAAGTGCACCCTACACGACATGTATGGGAAAGTGTTGATCATAGACCATACCACGTGTCATAAATACTAGAATAGGTTTTTAGTTCTTGTATGTGATGGAATCGAGGATCGAAACGACATTTTCCTTGTTACACAAATACTTCCCTAGCACTGGTTTATATAGTTTATTCTCATGTTAATTGCATGTTAGTAGTTTTTAGCAACCCCCCCC
>JAULKM010147871.1:0-17554 GCA_032355605.1 Rubia tinctorum | reverse complement strand
TAATGTGTGCAGATAAATTCCACTTATTCAATATAATAAGCATTAGTTAAAATAACTTGTTCCTTAATGGAAAGATACGGCGCCAAACAGGGATGTTATACAACTGTAACACCACTTGATCCAACCACGATCTATGTTATCCAAACTAAATTGTAAACACCTTAAAAATCACAGATCTGGCGAACCCAAATTAATGGAAACCCAAAAATAAAACCACAAACAAAATTGCGAACACACGATCTGTACAAGCAGATTGAGAACAATACTTCAACGTGAACACAACGATCTAATCGATCAGGTCGAAAAACAAAACTAATCCGTGAGACAAATCTCACACTTATTTAATAACAAAAACATACATTAAAATAAACTGTTGTTTCTCATATTCCTTATTAGAAAAAAGATTGAAGAAGAAGGCTTGTGGCGATGGAGGGCTGCGGCGAGAGGGTTTGCAAACTTATATTGTTTAGGGTTTTTATTAAGTGTTATTTTTTTAAAAAAAATTACATAAAAGAAACTATTGTGAATTTTCAACAACATCGATCTGTTACTTTGTTGCTCACAACTACACGTAATTCTTTTTTATTAATCTATGTCACATCCACATTTAATTACAGATGCAGTGCCGTGCCTCTTTCTCATTCCCGAATTAGTGTACACAATATTCCTATAAACCGATAAATTAATTGCAAAGAGTGCAAACAGATTGGACGTTAAATTCAATAGTGAGTCGTCTAACTTTCTCACATTGTGCATTTATAAAACGTAACCTTACCACTGATATTTGTATAGTTTAAATAAATTTCAAAACGTGTATGCAGATCACCTTAATTGGAAAATGTATCTCATCCTAAACATAAAACACCATTAGTTTAAATAAGTCGATTCATCCAACTTTCAGTTCTCTTTTTTTTATTTTTTATTAAAACTCACTTAAATTAAGGGGATTTTATTAGGCTCCCAAACCATAATGAAAAATACATAAGTATTTTCATCTTGATAATTACATAGGTAACAAATTCCCTATATAAGAGAAGATTCTATCAAAAAAACACTTCGAATCCTTTTCTTTTTGCCCCCACCACCCTGTGTGAACAAAAAGGAAGGCCTATTCCCACGATCGAGGTCTAATACGGCCTACCACTTATTTGCCTCCACACCCCGTGTTAGCAATAGAGGTGGCTTTCCATAATAGCCCCTTGCATATTGCTTCCCATAAGCAATATACTGGTAGAGCAGCAACAACTGGTATCCAATTTTTGGTCTTTTGCTTAACTTTGTCCTTAATTCATGAAAATTCAGCATCAAAGCAAAAGTGATCCAGTAAGAGCTCCAAAGCAAAAGTCCTAGCACCAGTAAAAAATTCTCCAGGTGGAAGGCAGATGATGTTTCTCTCTTAGTGTATTACTGGTGTTTTGCCTTCAAGTACCTGTCATAAGAGAAGAAAAACAGCAGCAAGTATCCAAAATATGATAGAAAGGGCATTTTAAAGTCTAAGGTATGGAATTCGTCTAGCATCAAGTGTAACAAGCCCTCTGATATGACTAGGAAGATCAGAAATAGAATGGAAGAGAGAGTTGACTTTTTCTGAACTTGCAAGCTTAGCCAAGGAATCAGCCACTCCATTAGCTTCTCTGAAAGTATGTGTTATAAAGCAATCCACCAAGGACATAAGTTTCCAGATTGTTCGAACTTCATTAACAAGCTTCCAAGGAATCCTGAAGTCCTTTCTTATTATTTTAACTAGAAGCAGAGAGTCACATTCTATGTGAATGCATTTTAAACTCATCTCCACTGCTAATCCTAGACCGTATTTCAAAGCAAGAGTTTCTGCTTGTAAAACATTGCTTTGGCCTAGGAACTTAGAAGCAGCTATCAAGACTTCCCCTTAAGCATTACGTATAACATATCAAGCTCCAGAGTCTCCATTGCATAAGGAGGAGCCATATGTATTAAGTTTAAGAACAGAAGGGAAATCCCAGAAAATAATGGGATCCTTTTTATCCTTTCTGATATGTTTTCTAGTTGAAAAATACAGCTTTGTGATCCCTGGAGATGCATTCCATTTGAGTTTCATTTTATTGACCCTAAATATGTCAGTACATTGATCCCCGATTTTATGAAAAATGATATACATGTTAGGTTTAACGGCCTCAAAATAAGATTGATTTCTAGCACCAGATAAACCAGACCACTATAGAAGGCAAAGCCCTAAGTAGGTTTTGAAAATCCTGCACTGAATGTTTAAAGGTCCAATAAAAGAGAAATCTATCCCATAAAAAGTTAAATCTGGTAATTGGGATGTTAAGAGCTAAGTGTATATTTGCCCATAATCCTTTGATGATCTCATAGTTATTGAAAATATGATTCAAACTTTCAGAATCATTTAGACAGAACATACATTTTGTTGGGAGATTAATACCCCAATCTTCCAATATATCCTGAAAGGGAATAAATCTATTGAGCAATTTCCAAACAAAGACTACCATTTTCCTAGGTAAAAATCCATTCCATAAGAACCTAAATGAACTAACTTCATCGTTTTTACTCCTCAATAAATGGTAAGCAGATTTTAAAGAGAAAAGTCCATTTTATGAAGGTTTCCAAATTAATGAGTCTTTATACTCAGGAAATAAAGTGAGTTCATGTTCAAGGTAATAGATGATTTCTGAAGGTAAACCAGGTTCTATTTGAGGAATTAGATCATTCTTTTTAGCAACAAAATGAGAAATATAAATGTTACTAAATGGTGTTGCATCAGAAGATGTCCACAGCAAATCAAGAGAACCAAATGGAGTCCAGTTAGAACCCCAAAAGGAAACCTGTCCCTTTCCAACCTGTACAAAAGAATTTTCCAAAGCTCTGTCCGGGATTTCTTTTATTCTTTTCCAGGTTCTAGAGGTTTTTAAATGATTTGGGATTGACCACATAGTTTTAGCCCAAAAAGAGGTCCCTTGTTGTAGTTTTCACCATAATTTGATTGAAAAACTAGAAGTTAGTGTATGAAGATTTTTAAAATCCAAACCATGTTCCTTTTTTGTGAAGCAAAGATTTGGATAAGACTTCCATACCTTTCTA
Organism: Rubia tinctorum; assembly: GCA_032355605.1. Lineage (NCBI taxonomy): Eukaryota > Viridiplantae > Streptophyta > Magnoliopsida > Gentianales > Rubiaceae > Rubia > Rubia tinctorum. The sequence goes on along the minus strand of JAULKM010147871.1, from coordinate 14,476 downwards.
GAGGAGTTTTCATGATCCTTAGAATTCCAGAAAAACTTAGCAAACAGTGAATGGAGATTGTCAAATTAAACCCTTGGTTGGTTTGAGTATTGTGAGGATATGAATTGGGATTGCAGCCAGTGCATGCTTTATTAATATCATTCTGCCCGCTTGGTTTAGATAGATATTTGACCAAGATCTTAATTTGGAAGAAATGGAATTCAACAAATTTTGGTAGTAAATATTATTATTCCTTCCAATAAAAATAGGGCATCCCAGATATGTGAATGGAAATGATCCTTCTTTCGTTCCTGTTGCATTAGCTATCAAATGTTTGACTCTGTTTGGAGCAAACTTAGAGATGTAGTAGAAAGACTTGTCAAAGTTAATCTTCCGTACAGTGGTCAGTTCAAATGTTTTTAAAAAGGCCAATAAAGTTTTAAGACCATTTTTTGAGTATTTCATATACAGTGTTGTATCATCTGCAAAAGAGAGATGAGTGACTTTTTACATTTTTATTGGCAATTTGAAATACTCAATATTAGCATACTTGAAGAGGAAGTTTTGGTTTCTAGTAAAGGCTTCAGACACTGGTATGAACAAGTAAGAAGGATAAGAAATGTCATGAGACTCTATCAAAAGCCTTCATCATGTCTAATTTAAAGATGACATTATATCCTCCTTTTTTGGAATTCAGAAAATTTGTCATTTCTTGCAAAAGCAAGACATTATCTGCAAGTTCCCTGTCCCGAACAAATGCTGACTGTTCAAGGGAAATGAGGGAATGCATGATTGGCTTAAGTCTAAGATTAAGAATCATTGAGAAAATTTTATTTATAAAGTTGCATAAACTGATGGGTCTGAATTCTTTAAAAGAAGATGCAACTTCTTTATTTGGTATTAATACTATTAGAGTCGAAGAGATGGCTCTAGAAATTTTATTTCCATTCATAAAGTGTTTAACAACCATGAGTAGATCTTCATTGATTATACTCCAGCAATGGTTGTAAAAATTTCCAGAAAACCCATCTGGACCAGGTGAAGAAGTAACTGTAGAAAATAGTTCCTCCATGGTTATATCTTCTAAGATTTTGTTGTTCATTTCTTCATTAACCAGAGCTGGGACATTTTCCAGTATAACACCAGTGTTTATACCAGAGAAATCATAATCCTCTGCTGCCATTAGTTTAGAGAAAAAATTGATTGCTTCTTGACCAAAAGTTGATTGGTCATCAGTCCAGCTTCCACTAGAATCTTTTATGGATGCAATGTATTGCCTATTATGTTTAGCTTTTACTATATTATGGAAAATTTTAGTATTGGTATCACCTTATTTTAACCCTTTCACTCTAGCTTTTTGTCTCCAAAAAGTTTCTTGTTGGTTTAAAGCCAAAGTGAATTCAGCTCTTGCCTTATTATAACCTATTTGATTAGCTTCATTCTCCGGGTTTTGCAAATCATGTTCTGCCTTTAAGAAAACTTCCTTAGTCATTTTAACCTTGTCAAAAACATTTCCAAATATGTTTTTGTTCCAGGATTTAAGTGCAAGTTTAAGATTTCTGAGTTTGAAAGAGAATCTTTTTATTCCTTTTAGTTCAGTATTTATTTGCCATGCATTTTCTATAAAATTTAAAAAAGACGGGTGACTAATCTAAAAATCTTGAAACTTAAAAGATTTTGGCCCAGTTATGACTTTATTTGTTTTGATACGCAGAATTAAGGGAGAATGATCAAATTGTTCTCTAGCAATCACATTTATATGTGATGCAGAGAAATCATTCATCCAAAGAGAATTTGCAACACCTCTGTCCAGCCTTTTCCAAACTCTACCCTCTGGCCTTATTCCAGTCCATGTATAAAGACTACATGTTGTAGGTATTGTTAAGAAATAGCCTTTGTTTAAAAATTTGTTAAAGTAATCTATTACATTTGGTTCTGGAATTGAGGGGCCTAAATATTCTGTTTGGTCTTGGATAACATTAAAATCACCAATTAGAGCAATTGGTGTGTTTTTAATTTTGAGGAGTTTATCTCAGAGCTTAGCTTTACCTTTTTGTGAGTGTTTTCCATATACAAAGACTATATGACAAGGCAAATATAAGGAGTTGTGTTCAATTTTAACATAGAGAAACTGTTTATTAGTCTCTATGATTTGAACTTTTACACTGTAATCCCAGTAGAGCCGAATTTTGCATTTTGTGTCTACAAAATAATTCTGAAACCAATTTCGAAACCAGTTTATAAATTTGATCATTAGATATGATAGGTTCAATTAAAGCAAACATAGATATTTTGTGTTTATGTTTAATATCTTTTAATCTTATCTTTGAAGCCTTATTACCTATACCCCTAACATTCCAACAATATATGTTTAGATCCATAAATTATTGTTTTAAATTCTCTGTGGAATGGTTTGTAACCGTTTTAGGGGTAGCAATGTAAGATTTTTTTTGCTTCTTAGGTTCAGCTATCCTTTCTGTATTTTCAACTGAGTTCTGTATTAAAGCATTGAATCTGTTTTGAGACTAAACCATATCAATATTAAAATTTTCCTTTGAAAGTCTTGCAGTTATAATTTCATATGTGTTTACAGGTTCTGATACATAGCCTGAGCTGGGATATCTGGTGAAGTTATAACATGATTTTCTTTTTTTAGCTTCTGATGATAAAAGAGAGGAAAATCCAGCATTTATATCAATATAATTTTCCTCATGGTTTTCTGAAAGAATGATGTTACTTTTAAGTTGTTCAGAATTTTCATTAGTCTCTAATGTCCTGAATTAGGAAGAGTATCCTCCTTCACAAAGATAAAATTTTCATTATTTGAAGGACAGTTGAAAGGGGAAATTTCATTAACATTTTGAGGAATAGAATTAGTTTGAGCACAGATGGATTCAGTTTGTGGTACAGATGCATGCTTATCACTGGATTTATCATATGTTACCCGGGCCTCTGTCGAAGAGGCTATAACTTGAGAACTTGGTTTAAGAGGACCATTTTGGTCTCCAGACAGCAGGAAAGTAGTTCCTTTTTCAGATAAGGTACTCTTTGGTCTCCAAACTTCCTGTTGCACTTTGTTAGTATTGACAAATTTATGAATAGGAATGGATGCCTTATCTTTCGTGTTTAACCCTGATGAAGATGGATCATTTTTTTTAACCTGCTAATCTTCCCTGTTCAACAATTTGTTTCAGTTTCCAAGAAGGTAAATTGTTTTTCAAATCAAATTTGCAAGAAGAAGAAATATGACCCAGTTTTAGACAGTTAGAACAATAATCAGGGATCCCCTCATATTCAATATACTGCCAGAAACCAGTTTCCCTAAAGCTAAGCCATATTCTTTCCCTAAGAGGTTTGGTGATGTCCATTTCAACACATACTTTAGCAACATGAGGTCTAGTCCTGTTAAGAGTTGCTTTGTCAATTTTAACAAGTTGCCCAATTATATTCCCTATAGACATCATAACATCATGATCATAAAATTGCTTCGGAAGGCCAAATAAAGCAACCCAGAAAGGAACTATTGGAGAATCAGCATTGGGATCAAAAGTGGGAACCCATTTTGTAATTCTAAGAGAGTATGATCCAAAATTCCAAACTTTATGAATCCAACAACGATAATAATCATCTGGGATTGAAAAATGAATTAATACCTTTCTATTATTAAGCAAATGTATTTCATTGTACCCTTTGAAACCTGCAGTTTGAAAATCTTTGCGGAGCTTGTCTAATTGGGGTCTACTGCGAGAAAACTTACCAACTAGCGTCCAGCGAAGAGGAGCCTCAAGCTTTTCACATCCCTCATCAGTCATCAGTGAAAGAAAGACCATGCTCTCCCATATGATCAATTTGAGCTTTTGGATTGAAGGGAGCACTAGTTTTATCGGTTTCCAATTGGGGCTTAGTAGCTAGAGATTGTTTGCTGACCATTTGGACATATGAGAGTTGCCCATTGGGTGGTTCCGTCATCCCGGCGACCCCAGACGACGGTGATCGGAGAGAATCGAGATCCAAGAAAAGCGGAGGACGAAGGAGAGTTTTCGCTTCTTTCGTTATCAAAATTGACTTTCTCATCTTTATCAAAATTGACTTTCTTAGACACTATAAACTTTTAATATATACCTTGGCCAATTAATTAAGAGATGATCATTGGGATTAATACCTATGATCGAATCATAATTCCAATATTTTTTGGGATAGTTATGCACGGGGAATTATTTCACAATCCTCCACTTGTAAAAGTAATTCGGTAAGAAGCCAAGTGCCTTGACCAAGGGGTGGAGAATAATTTTTTTGAAATAACATCTTAACTAATTTAAGGTATTGAGAATATACTGCTCATCAGTTTCAATGAGTAATATTGATCACGTAGTCATGTTTAAAATAGTCTAAACTTTAACCAATGACCATTATAAAAATTTTCTTCTATTCTTCTCTACATTTCCTATGGAGACATTTCCTTGATTCATTCACTAGAGAAAGGAGATGTGAAGAAAAATAAGAAATGAAAGAGAGAAATGTTTCTGTTTAAAATTTAGACTGCCTCACATGATACATAATTAAATAATTATCTCAAAGGATAACAAAAGTATATATCAATGAGACTGTTCTATTAAAACTATGAAATCCTATGAAACTATAATACAATTCAAAGATACATTAACTAGCCACCAAAACTATAATACAATTCCAGGATACATTAACAAGCCACCAAAACTATAATACAATGGTCATATAAGTTAATCAATTAAACTAATTTAAGAAAATGGAACTGAATTAATGAACCAAAATAATAAATTAAATTATTTATATAATACAATAATATATTTATATTATAATATTATAATTATTTTTATAGTATAAATTATGGAATAATATTATTTTTTATGACCCAAAAAATAAATTAGTAATATTCGACTTATATACAACTTAAAAAGTTAATTTATTATATTATTTTTTACGTATGATATTAATTTTTTTATTTTAAATTTATTTAAGCTAGAGTATATATTACTACTTAATTTATTACTATTTTTATTATAGAATTATCAAATAATAGTATTGTAATAAATAATATATTTATTTTAAAATAACATAATTATTCTTCAAAGTATAAATTCGATTCATATGCAACTAAAAAAATAATATCATAAGATTTTTTTATTGAAATAATAATCAGAATATTGTAAATTTTATTTTGATAACAAATATGAAGTAGAACTCAATTACAATATATAAAATAGAAATATTTATATATTATAATTTTTATTTATAATATAAAATAATTAATTAATTATCTATATAAGAAAATAATATAATAATATAAATATAAATATTATTTATAGTATAAAGTATGAAATAATATTATTTATTATTAAATTTTAGTTTATAAGAAAACTATTATTTTAGTAATATTCAACCCATATACAACTCGAAAAAATTATAATAATATTTTTTGTTATTGTTATTAATTTTCTTTGTCTATAAAAAAATTTAAGTAAAAATATGACAATCCTATTTAATTAATTTATTCCCTTAAAATATAGCAATATATATATATGTGATTAATCATCTGTCCAATTAATTTTTGTACGAGACTAGCATCTTAAATAATAGTAAACAAATTATAGAGTTTTCCAAAAATCTTCAGTGTTTAAGAAGTTGGAACGTTTATAAGTAGAAAAATACATGTGAGTAAAAAAAATTCTTAAAAACGAAACATGGAATATGGAGAATTCGAATCCCAGGGTGAGAGTAGAAAATCATCATTCACCGAATTGAAATAGTTCCAAACCGTAAAAAGAGGAAAGGGAATGATCAAAAATACCAACCAAGCATTAAATAACAGATTAATTAGGCTTTGATCCCTTTCCCCATTCTGATTCCCCCAAACCAAACAACCCCTAATATCTAACTAGATATATGTTAATACACCGGAAAATAGGTACATGGGCACCGGTATATCAGTACTGGGAGAGCAATACCAATGCTAGGAATATCATAGGGACCGGTATTTTGGCAAATGAACCAAAATACCGGTGCCAATGAATAAATCCAGCACCGGTTCACTAAATACCGGTGGTAGATAACGGTGCCTTTGAAGAAAAAATGTTTGAATTTGATATTTTCCAGCACCGATTTTGTCTGAATGACATATACTGGTACTAATACCGGTGCCTATGAATAAATCCAGCACTGAGTCACTAAATACTGGTGCCTTTGAAGAAAAAATGTATGAATTTGATATTTTTTTAGCACCGTTTTGTCTGAATGATATATGTTGGTGCTTATTCCGGTGTCTATGAATAAATCCAACACCAGTTTACTAGATACTCGTGCTTTTGCAATAAAATTGTCTGAATTTGATATTTTCCAGCACCAATTTTGTCTGAATGACATATAGCGGTACTAATACCGGTGCCTATGACCGAAATAGTAATTTTGGAGGGTAAAATTATTTTATGAGTGCATTTAATGCTCACCTACCCCTTTTTATGCGAGTAAAAATTGGATTTTTGGGAGAGAAGGGTGTGTGTTTGTAATATTTGAGGGCTACGGTGTAATTTACAAAAAGAATGTGTATAATTAATCATTGTTTTGATTCGAGACTCCTATGTTCAAAACCAAATCAGCAAGTCACAATCGTTTCTTGGTGAATTGCACTTTGGTGTCGCCAATTTTGTGATTCGACACCTCCAATTTTCTTGGAGTGACCTAAGTGCAGAAAGTAAAAAGTTTTCTCGTAACTCCAAATTGAAATCCACTCAAACATGATCCTAACAAATACACCCCAATGTAATTTTCATTTCTATAGGGGAATATTCAAAAAAAATTGGGCACAAGAACATATCAATTATCCAATCCGATTTCACTTTGAAACTTCTAAATAATCAACCAAGAGTTACTCTAGAACATGTACTAGTGTTTTTCAATATTTTACCAATTTATAATTTATTTTATACTTCTTTATTTAGGAAAGAATAACAAAAATCATGTATTTTGGAGCAATGGGTAATGGGATAACACAATTTTGGCCCACTGAGTAATTTTCCAAGATTTTATAAAAGTAATTAATATTGACTTTCGAGCCCCTTCCATTCACCCATACATGCCCAAATTGCAAAGTTATGGTTATATATTATTGAATTGCATTTTGGTGCCGCCAATTTCATGATTCAGCGACTCCAACTTTCTCGGAGAGAGCTAAGTGCAAAAAGTAAAAAACTTTACTCATAACTCCAAATTGAAATCTGTTCGAACATGATGCTACCCTATACATCCCCGTTGTATTTTCCAAGTTTTTAATGAATTTTTTATCAACAATCGAGCACACGAACATATCCATAATCCTTTCTGATTTCCCTTTCTTACTTCTAATTAATCATCTCTTAATTACTCTAGAACATGTACTAGCGCTTTTCAAAATTTCATCAAAAAATCATTTATTTTTTATTTCTATATTTATACAAAACAAAAATCATGTATTTTGGAGAGAATGATAATGTCGTAACAAATTTTTGGGCCATAGCATAATTTTTCATAAATATGTTAGAGGCTCTTCTGTTCACCCATTGTACCTCAAATTTCAAAGACGCAATCGTCTCTTATTTAATTGCATTTTGGTGTCTTCAATTTTGTGATTTTCCGCCTCCAAATTTCTTCTATGGATCTAATAGAAAATTCAAAAAAAATAACTTAGAGATCAAATAATACTAGCACCAGCATTGCTTTCATTCATACTGGTGCTACATTATGGAGGGAAAATGAATTTCTTGAATTTGCATTCATAATTTTGGAGGATTGTTTAAAATTTTGAAATATTGGACTCAGCACCGGTATCAGATACTTAGGCACCGGTATGTACACTGGTGCTCCAGACTTAAAGCAGCCCTAAGCAGCTGTTTTTCATATACATGGGCATCGGTATGAGCCATTTTGGCACCTATTTTTGTAACGGTGTTCCACACTTAGAAAAAAAATCTCAGATTTGTTCTCGGGTTCAATTTTTTATATAAAAAATCCATTTAAAGCAGTTTTAAACAATTACTTTTCATATACATAGGCACCGGTATGAGTCATTTTGGACAACTGTATTTGTACAGGTACCGGTGGTACGGACTTTTAAAAAATAAAAGGAGCCCAACTTGGCATCATCTGAACCATTGATTTCTTTTGTTGATTGAATCCAAATCATTAAAACTTTGTCTTTATAAACTAAATCTGAAACCCTAAATCTAAGCCACTCTCATTGTCCTCTCGCTATCCTGCATCTACCTACTCTCCATACTCTTTATCCTATTTTTCCTCCTCCACCACCTCTCCATTTACTCCAGTGCGGCCGCCCATCCCCTCTCCGCCCTCCTCGCCGGTCTCCCCCTATGCTGCCCACCCTCATCACCCTCACTGACCCTGCTGATCTCCGATTCGCTCCTCCACCACGGTCTTCCTCAATCCGGCGATGTTCCGCCCCCCGTCAATGATGTCAAAAAAACCCTCTAGCTTCATCGAGTACTGGGATGAGGACGAGTTCGAGGGAATTCATATAGAGGCGACCCGGAGTTCCACACACTGATCCAATAAGGTAAATACAGAGGTAAGTGTGAATCTTGCTTCTTACCTTCAATGTTCAAAATGGTGGGTTGTTGCATTTGTGATTGACTTTATGCTTGTGTATGCTTAATTGATAATGCGAGCTTAAAGAGTATAATATGACTGCTAGAGAGGCATATCAAAATTATGTGCTTAAAACTCAAGAAATGTCACTATTTCAAGACATAGCACTAACTCAAGATTTAGCTACCTTTTTTAGAAGCACTTTTTAAAAAAAAAAATATTAGTGTAGATTGATACGAGTTAGTTTTACCTGTTTTAGTTGAATATTAGTGTTGATTTTTCATTGAATTCAATTAACGAGTTATTCTATATTTTAGTGCATTTTTTTATAATAAATATTTTGATTTCTATTTTTTAATAAAAATTGAGCACCGATAAAATCGGTGCTCATTTTTTATTGATCACCTATTTACTAGCACCAGTACAAACAAGCATAAACACCGGTATTTCGACCCCTTGAGATACCGGTGCCTAAGGAGGGGGTGCTGGAATGTAGATTTGTAACACCAGTAATGCATACCAGTGCTAGAATATTGATTCAGAACTGGTTTTGGGTACCGGTGCCTTTTTAACTATGTTTTAGCACCCCATATTTAGGCAACGGTAGTCCGGGGGTCCGAATAACCGGTGCTTATGTACCAGATAACCAGTGCCATAGGGCATTCCAGCAATAATGATAGTTGAGCAAGAAAATTATTTTAATTTTATATAGAGATGTTAATAAAAATAAATCATATGATTTATATGGTGAGGAAACCAATTAGCATGTTAAGCCTTAACACATAAATTCCAAAAAAGAACAAGAAATTGGAGACCATGAGTAAAAAATCCTAGTGTTATAAGAGGGACACGGGGAAAACGGAATAGAAAGACATGTGAAAAAGAAATCGAGTCTAAGTTATAGGATGTGTTAAGCATAGCTTATTATAAGTTAAACACTTTGTAGTGATTGATAAAGTGATAAAATGAACTTGTTATTTTAAAAGTAGAAATTAGTTTCGGGGTACAATAGTAATTATACTAGACTCTAGAAAGGCCTAGTAAAACCTACTCTAAAAGGAGCACTTGGAATAGAGCAAAATGATGAGTGTAGCAAACATAACGCAAAACAGAGCAAAACGTCAAACCAAAATGATTAGTGTAGCAGACATAACGCAAAATTCAAGTAACATCGTGAAAATGATTACCGGTAGGAGTCTACATGAATTGACTAACTGTATTCACATCATATCAAAGCAGGACGAGTGATCGTCAAATATCGAAGAGCGTCAACTAAACAATAATAAAGTGTGTGATGCCCACAATGAGCACTAGTAAAACTAATTTTACTAAGCAAATGAGAGCACACCCATAAATGATGAAAATTCGAATAAACAAGAGTACTCTTGTATAAAGTTGTTGACAGTACTCAACAAACAAAAGGATGGAAATTCGAATAAACAAGAGTACGACCATAAATGATGAATAAAAAATAATTTGACCAGATAGCATTAGGTAGCCAGATGACTAACGCTAGTGGGATTAATCGCTAGTGGTTTCTTACTAATTAAATATATATTTTTTCAATATCTCTCTTCCACCTCACCCTAAGAGACACTTAAGAGACCACCTTTTTTTCCTCCACAGTGGTAAGAGACCACTCTGTAGTATTCATTGACCCCACTTGATTTTCTCTATCATACTCATTAATTTTACCATTACCATTTAATATAAATAAATTCATCCACCCAAAATAAGTTGAATGTGAAATTTAATAATACATTATAAAATTTAAAATTGAATTTCATTTTAAAAAATTTATTAAGTAATTTATTATTATTTTTCTTTTATATATTGTCCTTTGTTATAAAAAAATAATTTAATTTAATTTTTTCAAAAATTATTATATATTTTGTACATTTTATTTTTCATATTTTATGAAAAAGAATTACAGATTTGTAAAAATATTTCACATATTTTAAAATAAAATTTTCAAATTAAAAAAATCAGATTGAAAAAATTGATGGAACACGTGGTCCAGCCAGAGGGCTCCACGTGTCCCCATCAGAAATTTTAAAAAAGGCTGGCTTAGTTGGACACATGGCTGAATGAGGGAGTGTCAGGTGTCCTTAGAAGGGACAATAAAAAGGGGCCGCATATGGGCGGCCCCTTGACTGATGCAGATCAACTTTCGCTGATAAAATGAGCTCTGGCCCGAGCTCTTACCAAGAATCTTTTGGGTGGTATCTTATTAAGAGACCACTCTAAAGACCCCCACTGTGAACATTTTCGGTCTCTATAGTGTCTTTTAAAATTAAGATATCACCACTGCACATACTCTAAGACTGAATTTATCGGCAACCAACACAATTGGGTTGTCGATGTGGCCTCAATTAAATATTGCTATAAATAGGCCCATGTCCAATTCATCACCTGCAACTTTTTATTTTACAAACCCGGTGTCTGACCACGAATCAAGGGAAGTGTTGGGTTGGGGTAATATAAGAGTGATATGTGTCACTCATTGAATAGCTCATTTTATTTGTAAAGATCTAGTATATACTCCCTCCGTCCCACTAATAACTTTTCACTTTCCTTTTGGATCTGTCTCACTAATAAATTCGTACTTCTAAACTTTCTACATGTAGCCATAAATATGTGGTCATAACTCTTCCTTTCATTTGATTTATGTAGGTCCACTGTCATCACCCATTTAAAAAATCCTACATAGACTTGTATTAAATTTTGTGCAAAAAGCAATCGAAACTTAATAGTGGGACAGGGGAGTATTAAATATCTCTTTCATTTGCAAATAATACAATTATAATTTATTATTATTTTCTGAAGTAAATTGTAATTTTCATGATCTCTTTTTCTTTACAAATAGAGTGTAATTTTATCAAAGTTTTATATAAAATTTTGAGAAATTATCAAGAAACACGTTATTTCCGTAAACTTATGGACAATTTACTGTACTTTTTTTACCTTAGATATTATAATTTTTTATAAAATTTAAATATTATATTTTAAAAGTTAAAACAAGTAATAGTGTGTATATGAATGTGAAAATTTAAAAATATATAATATAAATTATATATATTTTAAAAAAATAGCATGTAATATGACAAATGCAGTGTATAAGGTAAAAAATACGTGGATTGTCCATAATTTTATAGGCAGACCGATTATTAGGAGACCCACTCTTAAATTTTATTTATCTAATTTCTTAACTCATAAATTTCTTTCAATGTTCAATATTTATTATTATATTTGTTTTGTTAAATATTCTATTTGTTTTGTTCAAGTTTCACTTTTAAAAATATATTGTAATGTTTAAATTAATTAATTATTTTAAAATATTTGTACTATTAATTTAAAATAATTAATTATTATTGAATGATATAATTCAATAAGTATCACAATATTTACTTATATATTTACAATATAATAAAATAAGTTGAAAACTTGAGTTTGGTTGAATTGTGTTGGGTTGTTGATAAAGTGTAGAAAGAATAAGGTTTGGTTGTATTGTTGATTGCTGACGTGAATGTAAGAGAAATAATTAAAAATAATAGAAAATAGGTTGGGTTGGATTGTTGATAAAGGTGGTCTAACAGTATAAGAAGCGAAAGAGAAAGCATATGAATGATGATGAATGATGATGAATACCCTTATCACGAAATGGGAACGATACTGAATATTAATGAACTAAATTGACATTGAAATTCACAACTTCCTCTCTAGTTTTAAAATTGTCCTTTAAAAGTGCCCAATTTTACATTTATGTTCCAAAATATATTTTGCAATAAGGTACCACTTGAAATTAAAATGATCTCAATTTTATTGAAAGGTATGTTTTAACCATAAATGAAAAAATATATATATATTTAAAAAATAAATTAAAATTAAAATCAAAATCAAAATCAAGTACTCCCTACGTTTCTCTATTTGTGACACACTTACCTTATTGGTAAGTTTTATTAAATGATACACTTTCCATTTTTGGCAAGATTCCTTCAATTTTATCCACTTAAATCTGACTTTAACTTTCTAAATTCAATTCATTCAATTATTTTTCACCTAAATTCAAACACACGTATTATATAGCAATACAACATTTTACCTATTCTCTCATCTCAGTTGAAAAAACAAAGTCCCTACACTAATACCCTAAGAAATCATTCTTGATTGGGTCATAAACTACCAATCAGCGCAAGGATAAAAAGGTGTGTGACGAAGGCCATAGAAGTTAGTGCATCTGGCCATTTTTGAGAAAATCGTTAGATTAATTAAAATCGTACAGTCAGTGACATTAGAAAAATACTCCCTCAGATTTTTTTTTATTAACACTTTTTATTTTTTGAATGATTTTTTTATATTGACACCTTACTCTTTTGGTAAATCCTAAATTATTTTTTGAATAATTTTTTTATATTGACACCTTACTCTTTTGGTAAATCCTAAATTATTTTCATCCACTAAATTTACTTTTTACTCTCCCAATACAATCCCCTCCACTCATTTTATTTATTTTTTTAAAAAACAATTGTGTTGTGACAATATTTTGGGACCAGATGGAGCATTAGCTTATATGACCCTACCTTTATATTTATGCATTTTTCCTTTCTCCCATGATACAATAACAGTGTTAATCACCAAAAAGTTGTATTTTTGTTAATAAGTAAGGGGTATATATAGGCTCCCCTTGCCTTTTCGTAAAAATAAATAAAGGATTCGCCATTGCCCGTTACAGAGATATAAAAGAAAAGTAGCTAAGTTAAACTAAGGCAAAAAAACTTGCCATCAAAATGAGGGCTTTACAAAAGCAACTAATTTGTTGTTGATTCATGTTTTTGCCCTATTTACATTCTTTCATGTGACTCCACTTATCCAAACCTCCACCCCTGTGTTAGTTTGGTGATGGCCAGACATGAGGGAATTAGAGATCAGCGAGAGCCCTAGGAGATCATGCAGGGGGACGGGCTGAGAATTAAACTTCGGCACCAGATAAGGGTGTCGATTTCCTTCCTTCGTGTTGTTCATTTCACTAGGAAATGAGTTTGGTGTGGAGGTTTTCCTTCAGCTGGAGCAATAGAGTACCTGCAAGAAGAGAAATAACCAGCATATTGTGTCTCCAAATGAAAAAAATGTACTTTAAAATAAAATATGCTTACTGCATGAAAGCTAACTTCAGACATGAATTCCAGATGCTTCAAAATATCATGCAATGGTTGAGAGTAAGTCATTTACAAGACCAAACTAACATGATGAATTAAAACATGTATTACATGCATAAAGCTGGGAGTTTAGGGGGGATGATATCTTCATATCCTAATTGTTGGGATATCCATCTTATCCATTCTAATTAGGCCCCTAGTCCTTGCATCAAGCTAATCCCACGATATGTAGAATTGTTCGATGATTTCCCTAACTTAGCAAGAGAGTCAGCCACCGTATTTGCCACCCTGTAAATATGTGTAAGATGGATGTCTCCTAGATTGATCCTAAGACTCACACATCTTGAGAATAGTGTGTAGGGAGCTTTGGTGGGGGGATTCTATATAGGCTAAAACCTGCAAACAATCCGTATCTATAGAAGTATAAGTCCATGCAGCTTTAGCTAATTTTTCCAAGGCAAATTCAAGACTTTTAAGCTTAGCCTCAAGTGGAGATCTCTCATTTGATGAGAAACTGTATGCACTTGGCATTCCCTCTGTATCCCTAAATATGACCCCATGGGAGCTAGGCTTACCTGGTATGAATGATGCATCAATGTTACATTTAATCCCAAAATTTGGTTTCTTCCATATAACCAATAAGGGGGATTTGATTTTGTTTATGGTAATTGGAGATTACGTGATATTGTGATTCAGAATTAGAAGCATAATGGAATTATGGCAAATCC
>JAULKM010147860.1:0-17554 GCA_032355605.1 Rubia tinctorum | reverse complement strand
TTACATAATAAAACTTTAATATTGCAACAAAGACCTTTTACCTTTTATTATTATAATTAAACCTCATCTTTCCATAAGGTTATGAAAAACCGTCTTTCCCAAGACTTTGCCTTTAAAAAATATCATGTACTCCCTTCGTCCTGGAGAAATTGAAATAAATTTTATTTTTGTCCATACCATAAAAATTGACACAATTCAATTCTTATCTAAAGTGGCAATACATGAGCTTATACATTTACTATATTATCTCTCAAAATGTTGGTTAAATCTACTAGTCAGTCATTCCATTACCAAAATACGATTCATTTATTTCCCATCAACACTTCCACCTTGCATAAAATACCAATCCAAAAGCAATTGTGTCAATTTCTCTGGGACGGAGGGAGTAAGATATTGTTGGATTCGTTATACTACCTCTGTTTCATTGGATGTGACACACTTCCTTTTTTGGGTTGTTTTTGTGAATTTGACAGACTTTCCTTTTATGGCAAGATTCCTTCATTTTCATCCACTCATTCTACTTTTTCCTTTCTAAATTCAATTTCATCAACATATTTTATTCACCTAAATCCAAGCACCTAAAACTATGGTGTCACATCCAACGAAACGGAGGTAGTAACATATATAGTTTTAAATAATAAATTTGTATACACGTAAAAAAAAATAGTAGTTAAGTATTAATGTCATTGAATCCAAAAATTCAACTAAACAGTTTTGGATGAGACGAAATAAGCATTTATATTTTGAGATATTTTTATAAGGTTTTAAAAATTATGGTTAATAATTGAAAACAAATATCAAATCAACTCATTAGTTATACCCTCTATGTCCAACAATTATCTTTCTAATTCTAATTTTTGGGTCAAATGCATCAACATTTAACTTATAATGTAGCATTTGTTTACGTATATGAAAAAAATCTGAAAATAATAATTTAAATATATATATATATATATTATGATAAATTTAAAAACATATCAAATGATAATAGCTTAATGGTTAAGATTGCCTTGACTTGACTTCAAAAAAAATCAAATTATGAAGTTAATTGTGAGATGAAAGTTGTATTAATTATAAAATGAATCCGTCTAATAGTAAGGTGCTCTAAAACAAGAAATCTTGCAATATGATAAAGGATGATAAAACTCGCTTTTCCTATAAACTAGTAAATGGATGTTATGGTTAGAGAAATTCCAGAGAAATTACCAAAAGAAACCTTTAGAATTGGGAGAGAAAGAATGGCTTTAAACCAGCTCAAGTATCACACAAATGATCAGAATACAAATTGATACCTCCTAACAGCTACTCTTTTCATGTTTATAGTCTGTTTTCTCCTAACTGCTCCTAACCACCTGCTAAAACAAAATCCCCTTCCTTCTTATTGTTCCATCGCAACCGTTCTACTTCCCTGCTACTGTTTATGAAGCTTGGTATTTTATTGAGAAAGATTGTTTTACCCTTCAAGATCATGACAAACCTTCCCACATGCAATGAGCTTGTCCTCAAGCTTGGAATTCAGGGAATTGAAACTGAATTTCTTGAGCATCTTCCCATGAACTTTCCTCGGCTGGAAGATATTTCCACATAATTAACCATTGCACAACTTGTTCGGTTCCTCGTTGTAGTAGCCTTCTTTGCACAACTTTATCGGGCTCCAGTACTTCCAATTCCTCCAGCTCTTGTTGAGGTAGTTCCGTTCTCACTGACGTTTGATTACCTACATATTGTTTAAGCAACGAAACATGGAATACAAGATGTATTCTACTTGTAATGGGCAGTTCCAATTTATAAGACACCTCCCCTATCTTCTGAATGACTTTGTAAGGGACAAAGAATTTAGGGGAAATCTTCATGTTTTCCTATACTTTTGAATAGAGAGGTCAATTAATCCCAATAATTATTGGGACCCATTAAATATAAGGTAATGGAATGGGAAATTCCCATTATTTTCAAGTTTGGGATTATGATCAAATGGGTTTTATAGCATTGGGTTACAAGGAGAATTGGAATTGGGATCCCAATCTTCCCATATACTCATTTAAATTTGGGTAATTGTGAGGTACCTAATTAATACCCGAATTATGATGAATATATTATTTAGTGTAATTACACTCCACACAACCGTTAATATATTTTTTTATTATTTTCTGACTATTTTTATAGTTACATTTTCCAAACTTCATCAAATTTCTACTACGATTCTAAACGAGTTTGTTCGAGTTCAAATTGTTTAAAAATATTTTGAACTCGGTTCGATTCGATTGAACATGTAAAATCATGATTCACCTCGATCTGGAGTGAAATTAATTTAGTTTGATTTAGAAAACGAGCAATGAATAAATATATTATATTATTTACATTACATTATATTATATGTAATAAAAATGAAATATATATAATATGTTGGTTCTGTAAACTCGACGAGATTAACGAACAATATTAGTTGGGTTTGAGCTCGAACTCGAATATTGTACATGTTCGAGGTTGAATACTGTACGAGCTCGAATACTGTACGAGCTCGATCCCGAATACTGTACGAGCTCGATCTCGAATACTGTACGAGCTCGATCTCGAATACTGTACGAGCTCGATCCCGAATACTGTACGAGATCGATCTCGAATACTGTACGAGCTCGATCCCGAATACTGTACGAGATCGATCTCGAATAACGTAAGAGCTCGATCCCGAATAGTGTAAGAGCTCAATCCCGAATAGTGTAAGAGTTCGATCCCGAATAGTGTAAGAACTCGATCCCGAATAGTGTACGAGCTCGATCTCGAATACTATACGAGGTCATTCTCGAATAGTGTACGAGCTCGATCCCGAATATTGTACAACCTCGATCCCGAATACTGTACGAACTTGATCCCGAATAATGTACGAGTTCGATCATGAATACTGTACGAGATCGATCTCGAATAGTGTAAGAGCTTGATCCCGAATATTGTACGAGCTCGATCCCGAATATTGTACGAGCTCTCGATCTAGAATATTGTACGAGGTTGATTCCAAATACTGTACGAGGTTGATTCCAAATACTGTACGAGCTCGATCCTGAATATTGTACGAGCTCGATCCTGAATATTGTACGAGCTCGATCCTGAATATTGTACGAGCTCTCGATCTAGAATAATGTACGAGCTCAATCCCAAATATTGTACGAGCTCAATCCCAAATATTGTACGAGCTCAATCCCGAATACTGTACGAGCTCTCGATCTAGAATACTGTACGAGCTCGATCCCGAATACTGTACGAGTTTGATCCCGAATACTGTACGAGCTTGATCCCGAATACTGTACGAGCTCGATGTAGAATAATGTACCAAATTATTAGGCTACTGATTTATACATGCATTAAAAATGTATAATTTGTGAATTATAGTGACTTTTTATGTTAAATATCACATATGCATTTAATTGGGTAATTTTGGATATTTATTGGGTACTTGTTGGGTTCCCATTAAGTTAACATAATTTGGGACTCATTGGGATCAATATTTTCCATTAAATATAACCATTCCCATCCCGTCCAATCCCAAAAACTAATGAGTATTTAATACCCGATCACATTAACTACCTATTTATTAATTTCCATCTCATTTATTCTCAATTTCCCCAATTGACACCTCTGTGCAGGATCATGTCTCTTCTGGGCATTTTCACCGAATTTCTACCTTAATCCCAATTTCAATGTTTTTGCATTGCAAGTAATTCAGTTCCCGCGTAAAAAAAAGTTTGGCATGCTCTCTCTTTTCAGTTCGTTTGTAACATATTTTTCAATAACTCTTTCAAATCACGTTTGACCACTAATAACTTTAACTACACGTCATAATAGAATGTATAAGTATATGTTGTGAAGAAATTAACGGTACCTTACATAATAAAATTACTGCTTTTATATTATTTGAAATTTCTCGACAAATTAAGCTAAAAAATGTGCCAATAACACCTGAACAATGAGATTAATTTTTAAAAACAAATTATGTTCTTGATTGGAGAATGGAAGATTTAATGCTCTACTTATCTTTTAATTTTCTCGGCATTCATATCTCCATAACATTTTTTAAGATTTCTCAATGGTCGATCCGTAGATATTTGATGCTCTATTGATAAATGAAATCGGTGGTAAAAGCATTGTAGAATCACAAAATTAAAATATAATATTATATAAGAGTATCACATGTGTGATATTTATTCCATCACTATATATAGTAATTTATAATATTCCTCTCGGTTGTTACAGATAAAAGATTATGTTTAAAAACACAACTTCTTACTATGACAGACAGAAGAGGGATAACTTATAATATTCCATGATATCCATCTCTAGGGTCCTGGAGGTGGTTTACGAGGAGGTGTGGTGAATCCAGCTTTGCCACCTGGGCATGGGACGGTAGGGGCGTTTGGGTTACAGGGAGCCTTGCATCCGATGCCAATATTTCCAATTGAGATAGTGGCAAGGCGTCAGCGATAGGGAGGTCACAACGATCATTATCAGCGAGAGAGTGAGTGGTGAAAAATAACAATACCTCTAATTTGATTGCTGCAAAGTATGCGCGAGAGGACTTCATGGCTGACTATGTTTTAGGTTTGATGAATATTTTATGTGTGTTTTTAAGGATTTTTATAGAGCTTATATAGAGCTTTCATGCCAAACTTTTCATTCATCACAACTTATTTCCATGTGATGATGTATGGTCAAAACCAATTTAAGATTATGATGCAAATGCCAAGCTACTATCACCTTAGATGAATACATTCCACGAGTTGATCAAACATTTAAAAGTTATGCTTACGACCCTTTAAGTGACATGACAGGTGCACTGACTAGGGCAATGATGAAACTTAGAGATGTTGCTTTAAATGCTTTGATGGATCAACTTCATGTTGAAAAATTAATGAAAAATCAACATCGACAAGTTCTTGGATTAATTGTTCAAGAGTGTCGAGGAAGTGAAGACATCATGAAGGACACTATACCCTTTTTTCCCACCAGGTTTCTAATGGGGTAGTGTGATCGCTGTAAACTATTATAAAATTATTTCATTTTGGATTTTGGGGGTTAAGTTTCGGCCATGTGGGCTTTAAAGGGCTTAATTTCAAAATTAGGTCCATTAGGGTTAAGAATATTCAGTTTTATTCTGATTAGAATTAGATTTGGTAAGATTTAATAAAGCAATATTCATTCAAGAGCATATCTTGATGAATTCGGCCATACAGTCGTTTATTTTATGTATTCTAGTTAAATATGGTTTTAACTTCTTCAATCTGCTATAAGTCTATTCAGTTTCTAACATAAATTATAAAATCCCGTTCTAATTAGAACTAGGGTTTTGGCCTATGTAAACCCTACAAATTCAAGGGGGGGGGGGGGGGGTGAGTTTTTTCTTCACCTTTTTATCAATCATATATTCAGAATTTTAAATTCTGAATATTTGCTTGCAAGCATTTTTCATTTTTTCTTAATCTCGCAGGTTAATTAAATATCAATACATTTAATTTATGAACTAATCCTGCGGGCTATTTAGTGTCATAAATCTCCAAAATTTAGAGCAATCCCGAGGGCTAGTTGTTAGCAATTTTTGTGCGACTATACTAAGGTTTGCGAAATCTCTCGTTTAGTCAAAGATCAAAATTCCACAATTCAGAGTTTTCGCAAGAATATTCATATCAGATTACTTGTGAAAGCATGACAAAATATCGAGTTTGATATGGTAAAAATGAACATCTTGATAAGTAAAGTGTATCTTAAATATAGTAAAATGTGGATAGGGCTGCACATTTATAAATAGCACAATACGTTTTTATTCTATTCATTCTATTCTCATTATTGATAAACATAAAACTTTTATGCAAACTAAAGGGTTTGAGAGTTTTTCCAGCACACCGACATCTAACACTCAAGTCTAGGGCTATTCGTCGGTCCAAGATCGGACCAGAATTTGAATCACACAAAACTTTGGATCTAAAATCAAACCAGTTAGTGATTACTTTAGATCAAGATCGGAGCGGAATAATTCTGATTTTTGACTGGTTCGAACCAGTTATTTTTTTACTTTCAAATTTTTGTGTCAGAAAAATTGAATCATTTTCTTTCTTTAAGAGATAGTAAAGTAGAAGTTATTAGAAAAATTCACTTCAAAATAATAGAAAAATACTTGTCATCACAAATAAATCTAAACTAATAAACTAAACTAATTTATTAATGAATTTTAAATATATAAGTAAAATATTGGTCCATCCGATCCGGACCGATAAAATCATATTTTAGACTGGCCCTGATTGGAATCCAGAATCTTAAAAAAGTTTGGCTTGAGAACCAAACTAGAATTCCATATAATTGATACCAGTCTTTACATTCCGGTCCAGTCCAATTCATTTTACCATTTCAGATTGGTTCATGAACACTCCTACTCAAGTCGGTGTTCCATCACACATTGTTATTTTAGTATGTTTTTCTAATATCATAACACTTCCTTTTATGATAAAAATAAATAATTTACATTTATTTATTATTATTTTTTTACATTCTTCAAACTTTTAATAATAAATTATCAGTATTAGAATATATGATGGATGAAACAAATTTGTGGTATTTGCACAAGATGAACGGTTTAAAAATTTCTGCTATGAAAGTAGAACCAAGGTATATACATTTGGGATTTGTTTACATGTCAAAATAGCAAAATATAACACAACATTATATTCATAGTAGTTCATTGTCATCCAACGCTACATTATAAGACATCGTTCATAATTTATTTATAGTTTGAACAATGATTTTTAAAAATTATTTATGGATGATTATTTATATTTTGAACAATGATTTTTAAAAACTATTTATAGATTATTATTATATTTTTTAGTTTTAAAATTATACATATATTTTAAATTTTATACAATATACATTTTATGTCAAACGTAACTCGGCAACTCTACCTGAAAAATGTGCTAACAATACCTGAATATAGGGAGTAATTTTTTTTCATGTTATGTTCTTGATTGACGAATAAAATATTTAATGCTTTCTATCTATAGATTCTCTTGACATTCATATCTCCACAACATTTTAAAAGAATTTTCAACGGTCCATCCTTTGATATAGAATGCTCTGTCAATATATGAAGTCAATGGTAAAATTAAGTATTATATAATCACAGTATTAAAACATAGTATAATATAAGAGTATCACATGTGTGATCTTTATTCCATTATATAGTAGTTTATAATATTTCTCTTGACCATTACAGATAAAAACTTTGTTTAATAACATAACTTTTTGTCATGGTAGATGAGAGAGGAATAAGTAATATTTCATGACATCCATCTCTAGGATCGTGGAGAAAAATTCCTAAAAGGAGGAGGTGAAGGTTGACGAGGTGGGCGACCCCGGCTTTTCAATACCTTGGGCGACCCTAACTTTGCAATACCTTGCCGCTTGGGGGTTTCGCAAATAGTGGGGTAAGACCTTATTTGAATATAAGTGACGTCGTTAATACTGCAGATTGATATGGTGACATGGTATTGGCGACAGGGAGGTCACGGTGAGTGGAGAAGATCAATAACACCCCTAATTTATATGATAGCTGCAAAGTATGCACAGGAAGACATCAGTTTTAAATAATTTGATTTCGGGGTTGAATCCAGGTCCGATCAATAGGCCAAAGTTGATTGTATTGAGCCTGACATTAGGATGTTATTTTATGTTGGAATTGATCCCTTAAACTCACATCTAAAAAATAACTGACATATAAAAATAGATAAATTTTGTATGTATTTATATATCAAATAAAAATTTTAATAAAAACACTAAAAAGCTAAACTTGATTAAATAAACATCAATTAAAAAGTAAATTACAAATCACATTAAAAAAAGTTAAATATCAAATAAAATACTAAAAATATACGAAATTAGATTAGTTAAATATCATATAAAATTATATATACCCATCAAATAAATATAGTGAAACATCAAATAAATAAACTAAAATACACATTGAATTAGTATATGGTTAAACATTAGATAAACACTAAAATCACACAACAAATTAAAATAGTAAATATCAAAGTGAAAACACCAATTTTACGATGCATTT
The DNA here is from genome assembly GCA_032355605.1 of Rubia tinctorum. Taxonomy (NCBI): domain Eukaryota; kingdom Viridiplantae; phylum Streptophyta; class Magnoliopsida; order Gentianales; family Rubiaceae; genus Rubia; species Rubia tinctorum. The sequence goes on along the minus strand of JAULKM010147860.1, from coordinate 9,456 downwards.
TCCCTTTTAATAGTAAAGTAGTAAAAAAAACTTTTTATTTAGGAGCGAAAAAGAATACAACTTAACATTGATCAGCTGATTGTCATCCAACGTTACATTTTTAAGACATCAATCATTTTGATATATTCAAGAGGAAGAGGTCTCCTGAATAATGTTTTCTTAAAGATATAGAATAATTATTATACTTTTTATACTTTTAAATAAAGTATTTTTTTAAGCTATGCAATGTACATTTAATTTATACACTATAATTTCAATTTAAACAATAGTAATACTTTTATAATGTTTCTTGTATTTTCATATTGAACATGACTTATATATGTTTATTTTATACTATACAATATTTAAAATAAAAATACAATATTGAGGTTAAAAAGTAAGAGCAGGTCTCCTGACAGTCGACATGTCAATAAGTTTATAGATAGTCTACTGTATTTTCATCTTCTACATTGCATTTGTAAAATTACATACTAAATTTTAAAATATTATATATATACTTTATATTTTTACATTAAAATACACATTATTATTTGTGTTAACTTTTAATATACAATATTAAATTTAGATTAAAAAAATATAATAATTAAAGTATACTAAACTGTTTATAAATTTATGAACATGCTACATTTTCCAAGACATTTAAAAAAAAAGTACAACAGTTGCTCCATGAAGTTACGAAAAGTCATATTTCATAAAATTAAGACTTTATTTAAATCATAGAGTAGAATCAAATGCTTTACTTTACAAGAAAAGTCTTCTAACTTAAACCACATCTTTCCACATACTCCATTCGTCTTACTATAAATTGTTTATTTATTTTTTCACAGTATTTAATGTCTACAAATATTTATAGTTACCGACAATAATTTCATATAAAAAATAAATATTTAAAAAATAAATATTCAGACAAATCTAACAATATCTCACATGATATATTTATTATTTATATTTAATGTTAAAAATTTTAAATTTTAATTGTTAAAAAGTAAATAAACAATTTATAGTAGGACGGAGGGAGATCTCTCCGTGAATGCATTATAAAAATATAGAAATTCCACATGATAGTATTGTGGTCCATTTTTTATCAGAATTTTATAATTAAATCAACACAATTTCAACTTAATGATTCAATTCACAATAATGGTAATAAATACACTCATACTGTACAACTCAAACGTAACAAAAAATTTATCCAGAAAAGCACAAATTAATCATAAAATGGACATAGTAGACCGTAAAATAAATTTAAATTACTAGTGGGAAGAAAAGTACTACTCAACATTTTAGTTTAAACCACTCCCTTTGTCCAAGGGGAATTCTTACACTTTTCTTTTTTTGCTTGTCCTAAGTAAATCCGCACACTTTTCACTTTAGAAAAATTTTAACTTATGAAAAGTCATGCCTGCCAATTTTTAACTAAAATTTTACATTAAAACCTATAACCACTCTACACCTCCCCAAAACCCTTTTTCTTCCCACACTTTTCTCCCTCCCCAAACCCTTGCACAACCTATTTTCTTCCCAAACTTTTCTTCTCCTACCCAAAACACGCGTCACCCAACCCTTTACTTCCAAGCTCTTCTTATCCATTTTCTTTAATTGCTCATCGGTGTTTATCATTTCCAGACATCTTCTTCTTTGAGGTGAGGCGCGCCGTCAGAGAGACATCTTATTATTTGAAATTTATGTCACACGTAGCTCGGCAACTCTAGTTGGAAAATGCGCCAACAATACCTGAACATAGGGAGTAATTTTTTATTTTATGTTCTTGATTGACGATTGGAAGATTTGATGCTATCTATCTATCTCTTTATTTTCCTGACATTCATGTCTCCACAACTTTTTTTAGAATTCTCAACAATTTATCCGTTGATATTAAATGCTCTGTTAATATATGAAGTAACGTATTGTAGAATCACAATACTAAATCATAATATAATATAATATAATATAAGAATATCACATTTGTGATCTTTATTCCATTAGCACATATAGTAGTTTATAATATTTCTCTCGACCGTTACAGATAAATGTTTTTTAAAAAAACATAACTTTTTATCATGACAGATAAGAGAGGAGTAACTAGTATTCCAAGACATTCATCTAGGGCCTTGGAGAATAATTCCTAGCAGGAGGACGTGAGCGTCGACCTCCTCTTCCTCCTACTCCTCTTATAGTAAATTATTTCATTTTGAAATTTAGTCATTAAACTCGTCCATGTAGACATTGGAAGAGTTTAATTTCGGCTATATGTTTAATTAGGGTTTACAATATTCAGTTCTGATCTTATTAGAATTATATTTAGTAAAATTAGATAAGGCAATATTCACTCAAGACTGAACTCGATGAATTTTAGCCATATTCATCTTATTTTAGGTATTTTAGTTAGATATGGTTTTAAATTCTTAAACCTGTCACAAGTCTTTTCAGTTTTCGACAGAAGTTACCAAATCCTGTTCTGTTTTTTATTAGGGTTTGGCCGAGTTATACCCTATAAATAGGGAAGGTCTTGGACGAGATTCAAACATCTTTGGTCAATCATATATTCAAAATTTTGAGTTATTACTCTTTTCTTGCAAGTGTTTCATTGTTGTTTAATCCAGCGGGTTAATTAAGTTAGCAATATCTTTCAAATCTGTGAGCTAATCATGTGGGCTAATTAGTGAGTGATTTGTGCAACTGTGGTTAAGGGTTGTGTGAGATTACCCTTAGTTACAGTCAAGAATTTATCAAAATTCCACAATGCAGAGTTTTTGCAAGAAAATTCATATCACATGATGGCTAGCTATATTTTAGGTCAGTTTATTGAGTATTTGATGTGTATTTTTTAGGTTGTTTATAGAGCTTTCATGCCAAAATTTTAATACATCACAACTATTCTAATATTGGCTTGTCTTTAGAGTCACGAGGCCATACTGATGAAGAAAAAAGTTATAGTTTAATGTATAAAATCAAGAGTCACTTCTACATAGTATTACGTGCTTTTATGATAAAAGTCCGCGACTCTAACATATTATCGGAGTACAATATTAGTCTGGTTGACCCGGTGAATGTACATTCCTATTGTTTGGCCGGTGGCCTCCTTCCCTCTATATGAGGGGGTGTGTATTGTCTACTTTGCTGCATATGAGGATGGCCTGATGAATTTATATTCTTACTGTTTGGCCTATAACCCCTTCTATCTACATGAGAGAATGTGTATTGTTTATGTTCACTGCACATGAGGGGTGTATTATGTTTCGCCAGTGCTGCATTTGATACATGTGAGGGGTGTGTTAAGAGTCACATGTGTGGGGTGCGTTAAGAGTCTCACGTTGGTGAATGATAAAACGTTTGCTGCACGTGAGGGGGTGTGTTAAGAGTTCTACGTTGATGAATGCAAGTTATAGTTTAATAGTATATATTATCATGTATCACCTATATATGGTACAAGTACAATTGATTTAATGAGATAACCTTATACCGCTAATATGACTTATTTTCCCTCTTAATATGTTTTTCTAAGAACCGTGACACTTTATTCATGATAAAAATAAATCATTCTCATCCCGTCAATAGTTAAAACTTAGAAAATAACCTTATCTGATCAAGATGTACGGTTTAGAAATTGCTGTTCAAGTAGAACCAAATAACGTTTGGGATTTGTTTACATGTGGAAGTAGCAAAAAAGAATTCAACTTTACATTGATATCAGTTAAATGTCATCCGACGTTACAATATAAGAGACATCGATCATTTCGCAAAAGGTGATTGATCCGTTCGCCCTCATCGGCACATACCAGCCCATTGGCCCATACCAGCCCACACCCATGCCAACATATGAGAGATAAATCACGGTAGCCCAGCACCAGAACCAATGGGCTTTGGTATTGCCTCGGTGCGCACAAGGGAGTCTTGCCAGACAAGAACTCCCCACACTGCCGCTGCCGAGAATACATCGATCATTTCGATTTATATAGGAGGAGGAGATTTCCTGAATAATGTTTTCTTAAAGATAAAGAAAAATAATTGTATTTTTCAAGTTTAAAGTCTCCCTCCATCCCATCTCAAATTGCACACTTGTTTTTTTACACTATTTTCTATCAAAGTTTGACTACATATTTGAATAGATATATAAGTAACAATATTATCGTATGTAATATTGTTGAATTCGTCGTAATAAATAGTTTCCAAATATCAACTTTTTATTTATCGTTATTATACGTAGTTAAATATATTAATGGTCAAATATGTTTCTTAAACAACGTTATAATGATTGGTTTGCAATTTGAGATGGGATTGAGGGAGTAAAATAATTTCTTAAGTTATATATACAATGTACATTTAATTTATATACTATATTTTTAAATTTAAATATTGTTTTTCTGTAATATATTTTAATATTAAAAAAGTCGTATATAACTTTATTTTATAATATATGATATTAAAAATAAAAATATAATACTTCAATTTAAAAGTACTCCATGAAATTACGAAAAGTCATCTTTTATAAAAATTTATACTTTATTTTACAACATAGTGTAGAATCTAACGTTTTATTTACAAGAAAAATATTTTAACTTAAACCACATCCACACACATAGCTTTCAGTAACTGCATTACAAAAATTATATTATCAGAATTTTACATTAAATTAACACAATCTTAACTTAATGAATCAATTGACAATATTGCTGGAGGGAAGAAAAGTACTCCACATTTTAGCTAAATATTTAAGAAAAGTACCCCACATTTTAGTTAAATATTTTTAATTTTTTATTATTATTGATAACTTTTAGTTACATATTCTAACAATGTATAAAAATTCAATGTCTAGAATATATTTATCATTGTTAGTTATATACTAATTAACATTTGTGATTTAATGTGATTTAAGAAAACTAATAAAAGTAGTACAGATCTAGTTGAGGTGAAAAGAATACCGTGCTTCCATGTCATTTTCACCGAATTTCTACTTCAATCCCAATTTCAGTGTTTTTTATCCACATTTTGCATTGCAATTAATTCAGTTCCTGCGTAAAAAGAAGAAGTTTGGTATGCTCTTTCTTTTCATTTTTTTGTAACATATTTTTTAATAAACTCTTTCGAATCACGTTTGACCACTAATAACTTTAACCACATGTCATAATAGAATGTATAATTTTGATATTTATAAATATATGTTGTGAAGAAATTAACGATACGTTACATGATAAAATTACTACTTATATATTATTTGAAATTTACGATCAAACGTAACTCGACAAATTAAGTTGAAAATGTGCCAATAACACGTAGACAGAGGGATTAATTTTTTTATATTATGTTCTTGATTGGAGAATGGAGATTTAATGCTCTACCTATCTCTCAATTTTCTTGGCATTCATATCTCCACAACATTATTTTATAATTCTCAATGGCCGATCCATAGATAATTGAAGTCAGTGGTAAAAGTATGGTAGAATCACAGAATTAGAACATGTTAAAATATTAGAGTATCACATGTGTTATATTTATTCCATTAGTATATATAGTAATTTATAATATTCCTCTCGCCCATTACAGATAAAAAAATGTGTTTAAAAACACAACATTTTACTATGACAGACAGAAGAGAGATAATTTATACCATGATATCCATCTCTATGGTCGTGGAGGTGGTTGACGAGGAGGTGTGCTGGATCCACTTGGGGCATTTGAGCTTTGAAATACCTTGCCACGAGGGCTTGGGACGGTAGGGGCGCTTTGGGATACACCTTCTGTCACCAATATTTCCAGTTGAGATGGTGGCAAGGCATCGGCGACAGGGAGGTCACGACGATCATTACCAGCGAGAGAATGAGTGGTGAAAATCAACAATGCTCCTAATATGATAGCTGTAGAGTATGCACGAGATGACTTCATGGCTAACTGTGTTTTAGGGTTGATGAATATTTTGTGTGTTTTTAAGGATTTTTAATAGAGCCTTTTATAGAGCCTTCATGACAAACTTTTCATTCATCACAACTTATTTCCATGTGATGATGTATGGCCAAAATCAATTTAAGATTACTTGTGAAACCATGACAAAATATCGAGTTTGATAGGGTAAAATGAACATCTTGATAAGTAACGTGTATCTTAAATCTAGTAAAATTTGGATAGGTCTGCACATTTATAAATATCACAATATATTGTTATTCTATTCATTCTATTCTCATTATTGATACACAAACACTTTTCTGCAAACTAAAGTATTTGAGAGTTTTTCCAACACACGGACATCTAACACTCAAGTTCAGGGTTGTTCGTCGGTCCAAAATCGGACCAGAACCTGAATCACAAAAAATCTTGGATCGAAAATCAAACCGGCTGGTGGGTATAGGACCAAGATCGGACCAGAATAATTTTGATCTTGGACAGGTTCGAACCGGATTCTAATAAACTTTATTATTTTTTTGCTTTCAAATTTTTGTGTTAGAAAAAATTGAATCAATTTTATTTCTTCAAAAGATAGTAAAGTAGAAGTTATTAGAAAAAAATCACCTCAAAATAATAGAAAAATACTTGTCATCACGAATAAATCTAAACTAGTATTTTAAGCTAATTTATAATAAATTTGACATATATATATATATAAATAAAATACTGGTCCATCTAGACCGGACTGATAAAATCAGATTTCCTGATCGTATTCCGAAATCTTAAAAAAATTGGCTCGAGGATCAAGCCAGAATTCCGTATAACTGATACCGATCTTTACATTCCAGTCCGGTCCGAGTCATTTTATCAATTTCAGATTAGTTCATAATACCCCTACTCAAGTCGGAGTTCCATCACACATTGCCATTTTAGCATATTTGTCTAAGATCATAACGCTTCCTTTTAAAAATAAATAATTTACGTTTATTTAATATTATTTTTTCACACTCTTTAAACATTTAATAATAAATTATCAACATTATTATATCGGATGGATGAAACAAATTAGTGGTATCTGCTGCACAAGATGAACGGTTTAAAAATTGCTCTTATGACAGTAGAACCACGGTTTTATGTGAAAGTAGAACCAAGGTACGTTTGGGATTTGTTTACATGCATGTCAAAGTAGCAAAAATTAATACAACTTTATGTTCATAGCAGTTGATTGTCATCCAAATCTACATTATAAGACATCGTCCATTACAATTTATTTATATTTTGAAAATTGTTTTTTAAAAGTGATTTAAAATATGATTATTATATTTTTAGTTTTAAATTATACACATATTTTTAAGGGAAAGTCTCAATAAAGACATTGCATACTGGTTTACACGCCGAGCAAACTATATTGCTAGTTGGAAGTAAAGTAGAAGTAGTTACGTTTTAGTACAAACTGTATATTTTAAGGTTTTTTTAGATTATGTTTGATTATCAATAATTTTATCAACATTTTTTATAACATGCATATAAAAAATTAATATATGAAATATACATGTTTGCTCCCTGTAAACATGTGTAAAGGAGATCGATTTGCTACTAATGATGTCCTTAACATACCATAGCTCTCTTTCCACGTACCAAGGTGTTTTATTTTGACCCGTAAAATAAATTTACATTGCTAGTGGGAAGAAAATACTAGTCAATATTTTAGTGTAAATTACTACATAATTTTTTATTAATATTTTCTTGATTATTGATTACTTTTAGTTACATATTTTACACGATACATTGTTTGTTATATGGTGGCGGGGAGGAGAATAGATGGTGGTGGTGGACTGACTGGCGGAGGATAGATGGTGGTGGCGAGGTGGTGAGGCGACGATAAGCGGCGGAGGATGGTGAAGGGGAGGAGGACGGCGGCGAGAAAATGAAATAAGAAAATAGAAAATAAATTAAGGAAATAAGGAAAATAAAAAAGGAAATAAGGAAAACAGAAAAGGAAAAGGAAAAAGAAAATGAAAATGAGGAAAAAGAGATAAAAGAGATAAAAGAAAATGAGAAAAGGAAAAGGGAAATTTGAAATTACTAATTTGCCTTTGAAATTAACGTTTTGACCAAAGTTAACGCTTTGACCAGACGGAAATACCACGATTTAACAGTTTTGTCAGTTGAGGGGATGAAAGTATTCAAAAAAAAAAAAGATAAGGGGCTAAAAGGGGAAGATGGAGGAAGTTCAGGGGCCTCCCAAGTCGTTCGCCCTTTTTTCAATTTAAATATTTGTAATATTTTTATAATATTTCTTGTATTTTCATATTGAACACGACTTATATATGTTTATTTTAAACTATATAATATTTAAAATAAAAATAGAATATTGAGGTTAAAATGTAAGAGTGGGTCTCCTGACAGGCGACCTGTTCATAAGTTTATGAATAATCCACTGTATTTTTTACCTTATACACTGTATTTGTTAAATTACATACTAAATTTTAAAATATTTTTATATTATTTATTTTATATTTTTGCATTAAAATACACATTATTACTTGTAACTTTTAAAATACAATATTAAAATTATAGTTTAAATTATTACATTTAAAATAAAAAGTACATTGAACTGTCCATAAACTTATTTACAGATCGCATTTTCTAAGGCATTATCAAAAAGTACAACATGAAGTTACGAAAAGTCATCTTTCGTAAAATTAAGACTTAATTTATTTACATCATAGAGTAGAATCAAACGCTTTACTTTACAAGAAAAGTCTTTTAACTTAAACCACATCTATACACATATCATTACAAAAAATATATAAATTCCACATGATAGTATTGTTGTCCATTTTTTATCAGAATTTTACAATTAAATTAACATAATTTCAACTTAATGATTCAAGTCACTGCTGAAAAATATTTTGGAATCTTTGGATTCATTTGTTGGATTCAACTTAATGATTCAACTTAATGATTCATTTGTTGGAATCTTTGGAAAGTCATAAACAAGCTCCTCTTTGAAAATAAAATGCCACTGCTGAAAAATATTTTGGAAGCTGTTAAAAATGATTTGTTCAAAACATGTTGTGCATCGCCTTGTCTTAGCAGCAATACACAGGATGAGATCTGGTCCAAACTGGGATTAACTCCAATTTTTAAACCTAAACCGCGACCTAACATCAGAATTGTTCAGTGGCAATTACCTACTTCTGATTACAAAGTAAATGTGGATGCATCATGGTCTTCAAATAAATGTGCCCTGGGGATTGTTGTTCGGGATAAAGAGGGGTATTTCTATAGGGCTCTTGGAAAAACTGACTTTGCCACATCTGTTTTGCATTCTGAAATACTTGCACTCCAACTGGGATACATGTTTGCCATACAATTGAACTTGACAAATTTTACATTGGAATCAGATAGCATACTTGCCATAAAAGCAATTAGAAACCCCCTTAATGCTCCCTGGTGTATTTATGATCTCATTTGGGATACACATACTCAACTGAAAGACACAACCATCACACACACACTGAGACAAGGCAATACAGTGGCTGACTATTTTGCTAGATTAATGTTCAATGT